>JAJOOR010010383.1:0-47686 GCA_036250505.1 Solanum acaule | reverse complement strand
AAATGAGCTTGACTCTTGTTCTATGATGTCATTTTGAAATGGTTTGCCCTTAGTCCCTATTTCCCGTTAATTAATGTTGAATGTACTTCCGCGACCGATGAAGTGTGATGAAAAGTTTGAGAGGCTTGTTTGGGGTTCCTTCGAGTTCCTCATTCGCCATGTCATGTCTAGGCCCTAGGCTGGGGTCGTGACAGATTGTCTAGCTCTTATGTTTATGTTGATGTTTATGCTAGCTATCATATTTGGTACATGTATGTACTAACATATACTTTTGCCTACATTTCTTATCCAAATGTAGGGTCCGATGATCTTGACTCTCATCCCCGTGTCTAGGATCTTAGTAGAGCAGGCTTTGAAGATTGGTGAGTCCTCATAGCATTCGAAGATATAGCCACCAATTCCTTATGTTCCTTCATTTTATGTTTTGAACATTATTCTATGGGCTGTGTCCTAAGATATTCATATTTTAGATGGTTTGAAACAAAGTGTAATAGACTTCAGCTTTTGATATGAGACTTTGATGTTGTTTAAAAATGTCTTAAATTTCCGCTCATTCCTACTATCTTATGTTATGAAAGCTAAGTGGCTTATATAAGGCCTGTCGAGGTATTGTATGCCATGTTACTTCTATGGTGTACCCTAGGTCGTGACATCAAATTTCCACGATTTCGCAAAGAACAATGTTCTTCCTGAAATATAAGGCTATCATTGTGATGGACTGAGTTTGTCCTCATGCCCTATGATGTTTGCGTAATCAAGACAGAACTTTCAATACAAGTGTCTACGATCGTGCAGTAGTATAATAACCCAACCAAGGTTTGGGGTCGAGTCCCAAGGGAGTAGTGGTGAAAATTAATAGAAAAATAAAATTCAGTTCTAATTAGTCATAGGTAAAAATGTTATCGAATACAAACATGTTAAATCTAAGGGGTGACACAAAAGTTTCAATTAACGATGGGGGTTTGTCACAAGTAAGTAAAAATAGCGAAAATACAAAAAGTACTAATCAAGGAGACATGATTCTTGGGATGTGACAGGAATACGGGATAGACTAAATCATTGGGTACATGCTTTTGGTAGTAAATTCATTGAATATTTGTTACTAAGCTAGACTATAGTGGGAATAAATTCTCTCTCGAGCAACTTACCCCAAATCAAATGGGTTTCTCTCGGACACCCACTTGCCGCATGAAGAATAGCCTCCACCTTAGCCCACTCACTCTCTTGACCTGAGTGTGTGGGAATAAGACTAGGGTTCACTCTCTCGAGCTGAACCTCATGTCGACCCACTCCCACCGGCCATCAATTTAGTAGTCTTAGTTTTACGACCTCTCTCTCGAGCAAGCCGAAAATACAAAGGTGAAATCGTATTTGCAACTACAATTTCATTAAGTTCCACCACAACTACTAAACGAAATCACATCAAAACAATACATAAACCACCAACAAGCAAGACCCAATAGATAATCTAACCCATATTCACAAAATCACACCCTAAGAATTGGGGTTTTAGCTAGACATGCTAAAGACATAGAAATTTATACCAAAATGAGTTTGCATTCAAATGGGTATGAAGATTTAAGTCTCAAAACAAATCAAGAGTGAAGAATCCACAAGACCCAAGTCCAAAATCTTAGAGTTGAAACCCTTTGAACCTTCAAGTTCTTCAAAACCCTCTCCAAACTTAGAACTCCAAAAATAGAAGCTAAGTCTGGAAAAAAAAATTATTGTTCAAAGCTAAAAATTCTCCTTTAAAATAATAATTCTCAACGAGTATTTATAGTTTTAAAAAATCTATGCTGCAGTGGATAATTCGGCGTCGTTAGTCGGGATTGCCAATCAACTCGACGATCCGCCCTTTGGTAGGTTTCATAGTCATCTTGCTCTATCCTTCAGCATCGTTGTGCTTGGATCATTGGGCAACATAGTACTACTTCGCGGAACTGCTCGGTGACACACCGACTACTCTTTTCTCCGCCAATTTGATCCTTTCCTTCAGGGCTCTGCACACTGGAACAAAAGGCGATCTCCAGGCTGATCGGTGACTCACCAACTAGACTCGGCGATCCTCAGGCCTTCGTTTCTTTGTTCTTTCAGCCACTTTTGTTCCTTTTTGCTAAGTAGTGTCCATGATTTCCCTCAAACTTCAAATACCTGAAACTTAAGGGTTTTTATCAGATATTGTGACAAAACATGCATTTGAGGACACTAATTCTATCAAAATATAGCTCTAAATGAGTCCAATTTGTGGACTCATCAACACCCCCAACATAAACTTTTTCTTGTCCTCAAGCAAAGTCAAGTTCACCCATTGAAAAAGGAGATCTCGGACAGTGCTACACAGGACTCAATCATGAATGCACACAACAAGACTCTAGTTGCTTATGCAAAGATCAAATGTGTACTCAAAGATTCAAGTTGTGACTCACCAATATCAAAGAATCTCATGCTCACAATACTTGCTTCAAATGCAAGATCAAGCTCGACCAAAGTGTTCAAATGCCCTCACACAAGGAACGATTCCAATTTCACACACAAAGGCTTAATCATTTAAAGTTCCGAAATCAAATGCAACGCTCACTCTCACAAGGAAGAACATAATGCATGCTTTCACCCATAAGTTTGCCCGTATTTTCCAATCAACTTTTGTTTCAGCTCACTCAAGATCAAAAAGGTCTTTTCAAGGCTTGTAATGGGGCTGAGTGCAAAGGTATGGTCATTTAGGCTTAGTGACTTTCATCCTCATGAATTGTGGTGCTCACAACACTTCCTTTCCTATTCCTTCATCATTCTCTTTAGTGCTCATAAGTCATCCTATTATTCACTTCCCGTGGATTTTTTAAAACCCCATTTTGTTTGTATTTTCACAACTTTATTCCACTTCTTTTTCATTATTTTTCTTTTTCTTTCTTTCTTTTTTTTCATATGGAGGGGTTCCATTTTATTTTATTTTTCAAAATCATGGGTACGAAGGACTTTCTTGCATTTCTTGATTTACCCTTTCTTTTCACCACACCTCCAACTTAGGATTTTCGCCTAAGTTGGCTATTCAACTAACCACAACTTCATGAGGATTATGGGTAATGGATAAAGAAAGGTTATGATTTGATCAAGTTTCTTCCAAAGAAAGGTAAGGTTCAAGAGGTGTTCAAAAGAGGTTCACACACTCACAAGGTAGGCCACAAAAGAGGTAAATGTCAAATTGGCTCACACTTTTCGAAGTTGCCTAAGATCATATCAAGAGATAGCCTTACTTCATCTATCGGACCAACGGAGAAAATTCTAGGATCTATCATGCATGGTTCAAAGTAAGTTCATCACTCTAGGTATTGACACTACAGTCAAACAAGACTCCACACTTTCGCTAGTGTGCAATGATCATCACAAGAGACTCCACTCGATACTAGGCTAGTCCTAACGAGATGCAAAGAGTTCACATATTGTCTATGCAACTTCTTTGGCCACATCTTAGCCGCGCATTCATGTTCGTTCGATTGAGAGCACTATTCAAGTCATCAAAATTGATTGGAACCGAAACTCAAATTTTGCAAAAGAACAGCCACAGTCAACACACGAGAGGTGGCAAAATTATTTGGATGGGTCACAATCATTTTGTAATTTAAAATAAAAGGAGTCATAAGCTCAAACATCAACAAAAGCAGTATATCAAACATAATTTTTAAACAGAAGAACCCGAATATATACCCAAAAACACGAGTAACAAATAGCACACAAGGTGAGCCTCACCCCACCACAAATAAAAAGCGTTTGTCCTCAAATACAAATGAAAGTATCTAAAAGTAAGTGTAAGTAAGACAGAGAGGGAGGTAAAGAAAAGTCCTGTCTACGCAGTCTCTTTATCTATCGGGGAATCAATGCCCGGAGTAGCCTCAGACGGAATAGCAGTGCTAGATCCACTAGAAGCTGTTGGGGACGTCTCAGTCGGCAATGTCTGGATCACTAGCTGCACAATCGTCTCTGCAAGATCTGGCAAATCCATGAATACGCTCTCATCTCGTCTTTCTCTCATCTCCTCTTTATGTACTGCTACCAGCTCCTCATCGATCTCTGCATCCGACTCTGCTTGTGATGTGCCACCTCTCTGCACATCTCTAGTGGTAGCTGGAGGAATCCCTGAGGTCTCAGGATCATCCCTGTCATCAGCAGCCTTTAGCAGTGAAGTGAAGTCACTAGACTTGATAGTCTACATCCTTCATCAAATCTGCTACTTTGGCTTTCAAAGTCGAAACCTCGGGTGTCTTTCCCTGTCTACTCTCACAAGCAGTGACTCTAGTAGCCAAATCATCAACAGAGGCCCTAAGGGGGGTCAGTGCAGCCAAGATATCACTATCGATCATCCCTGGAATGGATCTCTCCAATCGAGTCGCTCTCACATCCGCCGAATAGGCTAGCTGTCCCATCTTCAGGATCATGGCCTGAGTAATCCTGGCAGACTAGGAGGAGGAAGAAGCACCTAGGACCTATGAAGAAAAGGAAGGAGCAGATGTACCTGAAGGCTCAGAGGTCGGAGTAGGTGAGGGTGCCTCTGTTGGTAATGATTCAACATCAACTTCTAGAGAAATATCAGTCGGAGCTGCTCTCCTCATGTCAACCTCCTCTCGTGTGAACTCAGCCTCAATATGTCGGATGTCAGTAGAGGAAGACGGGATGACCTCAATATCCCTTGTAATGTCCCGAGGTACTCCATTATGCTAGCACAACTCCGTGATCAAGACTGAAAATGGCAGAGAAGTCAGCTTCTGCTTGTCCATCATGGCCATCTTTTGTGAAATCAGCAGCCCCAGATCGATGTGCCTCCTGGACATGATAGAACCAAAGCAAGCTGCCTTAGGATGGCACAAGATGGACTCATTTTGTGATGGCATGATGGTGTTGCTGATGAAGCCAAACTAGAACCGAGAGGTGATGTTCATGTCCCTCTTCTCAATGGAAGTTCCTACCCCAATCCACCTCGGGGTGGTGTCAGAAATCATTAGAGCCAACCAACCCTTCAAATCATCTAGGTATGGAACAATAGGCAACCCCTCGTAAGGAAGGACAGAGTGCAGCAGTCTACCTAATACAGCATTAATATGCTCGATGTGACACTCCACTTCCTTGCCCCTGACTATGACCGACTTCACCGGTCGAAACTCACTTGCCTTCTTTTTGTTCTTAGGCACCAATTCCCCATAAGCTGTGTAAAGCTCCCTAACCCATGAAGGAATATAAGGGCCTCGGGACCGTGTGAACTGCTCAAACTCATGGTAGCGAAGGGTGTCCAAAACATCTGGATATTTGCCTTCCAGACCCTCCGTAGATAGAAGGTTCTTCTCTATGATGGTCCATACCCCATCACCTTTTAATCTATTCAGCAGTCTAGGTGGAGGGGTAATAGGAAGTACGGGAGTCACTGGAGTCACTGGAGGTGCCTGAGTTGGCACTGATTCAGTAGTAGAAGGGGTGACAGCGGAGGGGACTCCAATGGTCGTAGGCTGAGATCTGGCTTAGTGCCTATCTCTTCAAGGAATCAAGAGCTCCTCATCTTCTGGTTCAAAAAAAACTAATCTGAGTTTCAATAGCTATTCCTTTTCTAGCTATGTGGTTCTTTCTCTTGCCTTTGTCTCCCAGTGGGAGGTCTTGCTTTCTTTTCTGTGGAGGATTTGATCCTCTTTCATTTATTGTAATGCCCTTTGCCTTTTTCTGGGGTGGCTCGGTTAAATTTGTGCGTACCATATCTGCTAAAGATGGAGACAAATTTAGAGAAAATCAAACTTAAGCACAGAAGATCTATTGCGAACAAACTCGCCAATCCAGTCGGCAAGTCGCCGAACCTCTTTGTCGAGCTAATTCGGGCTCGCCGAAGAGGTTGGCTAAAATATTATGGCAATTCAGCGATAAGAGGGTCCTTTCGGCGAATCGCCGACTACTTTCGGTGAACAAGAGGTTGTCCGCCGAAAGTGACAGTGCAACAGTGGTTTAGGGAAGCATGCAAAGGGCGATCAAGAGTACTTTTGACAAGTCGCCAAGTGCTTTCAGCGACAAAAAGCTTCTTGCCAAAAGTTACAAACTCAAACAACACATAAAGCATGAATTTTATAGCGAGATGGGGTCATTAGGTGAACTGCCGAGTGTTTCGGCGAGCTCGACTCAGCTCGCTGAACGGCCTAATGTGCCCATTTTCAATCCACCTTCTCGAATTCAACCCCGCATCCCCCAAAAATAAAATCAAAACATGCACTAATGGAATTCAAACAACACTCGTACTACCCATCACCCTGGGATACTCAGATTTTTCCCAATTTTGCCAAAATTGGCCATTTGATGATATTTGCTCTTAAAAGCAGTGTCACCTACTCTATCATTGAACATTTTTTGTCATTTAGCACATGTAGGGGTTACTCAGACTTCACCCAATCAATCCAAACAGCATGCAAGCATCAACCAATCAACTTTCATTCATTCCAAGGCATAAAAATACGGGCATTTTAACGAGCAAGACAATACATGCAAGATTTTCAAATTAAAATTGGCAATCAATCATTCTATTCCTATCAGAGAGGCCCAACACACATAATTAAGATACAATTATAGGAAATGAGTACAAACTTCAATAAAATAAACTCGGGATTTCGGAAACTAACCTCTTGTGCCGATCAAAATATATTGAAAAGCTAGGCAGCAATGAAATCCAACTCCGAGCACTAATCAATCAATCCAAAATACTAGTGGAATGTAAAAATGTTAAAAATACTAACTTGGTGTGAGTTTGTGAAGTTTAAAAGCGGGGGAAAGTGAAGAATTTCAAACTCTGACACTTTTGGCCTTTATAAACCGTCCAGTTCGCGTCCATTCGGCAACATTAATCACACTCACCGACCCACTCGGAAATTCACCGTGTGGTCACTTGCCCTGCCACTTTCTACAGGATCTTCCATTTCTTAGGGGTCAAGACGACAATCTGGATCGTTATCGCCGAACAGGTCGGTGACACACCGAACTACTTCTCAAGCTCACCGAGTTTTACAGGCTCCAAGTTAAACTTATGTTGTGTCAAACGGCGGGTCAAGTCAGGCATGCCGACCCCTTCTGTGGTACGTCGACTAACCCTTTTTCTCGCCAATCTGTATTTTCCAAACACTTTCCTCATTTAAACTTGAATAACCAACACACCATTATTTATAAAAGCACAATAAAATAAGAACTAGGGCTTTGGGTTGCCTCTCAAACAACGCCATATTCAACGTCATGGCACAATGCAAGTCACCCTTCAAAATCCATTATTGGGGTTTGTCCTAGTGGTACTAGGTAACCCCAATTATTCATCTTGGTGGAGATGAGGCATTACATGCCTCAAGAGTGTCCTGATTAGCTGGATAGACCTAGAGTGAGAGTCAATTATCTGATTCAACACTTCAATATTCTCCTTCATATCTTCCAACATTCGGTCTTGTTCAGGGAGCTTCTTGAGAATGATTTGTAGTGTGTCCTCAACACGACTGTTCCCATTGCCTCTAGGCTTTTCCCGCTCATGAGGAGGTATATACCTCCCTTGGCCTTCTCACTAGACTTCCACCTCTGATATTTTGGTTGCCAAATTGTTTAGCTGAGTCGCTAGTGTGGCTAACGTGAAGTCCCCTTCGACTCCTTGGTCCATCTCAGCCATTCTCAATTTATTGCTTACAGCATCAACACAAAGAAAACAAAACTAAAAATTAAGTAAGTAAACTAAAACTAATAAGACCAAAAAATTTACTTTAACTAAAAATTCTCAACCAACACCACTCCCCGGCAGCGGCGCCATTTTGATGTTTGCATAATCAAGACACAACTTCCAATACAAGTGTCTACAATAGTGCAGTAGTATAATAACCCAACCAAGGTTTGGGGTCGAGTCCCAAGGGAGTAGTGGTGAAAATTAATAGGAAAATAAAATTCAGTTCTAATTAGTCATAGCTAAAAACATTATCGAATACATACATGTTAAATCTAAGGGGTGACATAAAAGTGTCAATTAACGATGGGGGTTTGTCACAAGCAAGTAAAAATAGTGAAAATACAAAAAGTACTAATCAAGGAGATGGGATTCTTGGGATGTGACAGGAATACTGGATAGACTAAATAATTGGGTACATGCTTTTGGTAGTAAATTCATTGAATATTTGTGACTAGGCTAGACTATAGTGGGGGTAAATTCTCTCTCGAGCAACTAACCCCGAATCAAATGGGTTTCTCTCAGACACCCACTTGCCGCATGAAGAACAACCTCCGCCTTAGCCCACTCACTCTCTCGAGCTGAGTGTGTGGGAATGAGACTAGGGTTCACTCTCTTGAGTTGAACCTCATGTCGATCCACTCCCACCAGTCATCAATTTAGTAGTCTTAGTTTTACGACCTATCTCTCGAGCAAGCCGAAAACACAAAGGTGAAATCATATTTGCAACTACAATTTCATTAAGTTCCACCACAACTACTAAACGAAATCACATCAAAACAATAAATAAACCACCAACAAGCAAGACCCAACAGATAATCTAACCCATATTCACAAAATCACAACCCAAGAATTGACGTTTTAGCTAGACATGCTAAAGAGATAGAAATTTATTCCAAAATGAGTTTGCATTCAAATGGGTATGAAGATTTAAGTCTCAAAACAAGTCAAGAGTGAAGAACCCACAAGACCCAAGTCCAAAATCTTGGAGTTGAAACCCTTTGAACCTTTAAGTTCTTTAAAACCCTCTCCAAACATAGTACTCCAAAAATATAAGCTAAGTCTACAAAAAAAATATTACTATTCAAAGCTAAAAAATTTCCTTTAAAATAATAATTCTCAACGAGTATTTATAGTTTTCAAAAATTTGTGCTGCAAGCGATCATTCGGCATCGTTAGTCGGGATCGCCGAACAACTCCGCGATCCTCCCTTTGGTAGGTTTCATCGTCGTCTTGCTCTATCCTTCAGCATCGTCATGTTTGGATCAGTGGGTGACATAGTATTACTTTGTGGGACTGCTCGGCGACACCCCGACTGCGCCTTTTCTCCGCCAATTTGATCCTTTCCTTCAGGGCTCAGCACACTAGAACAAAAGGCGATCTCTAGGCTCATCGGTGACTCAGCAACTGGACTCGGCGATCCTCTGGCCTTCATTTCTTTGTTCTTTCAGCCACTTTTGTTCCTTTTTGCTAAGTAGTGTCCATGCTTTCCCTCAAACTTCAAGTACCTGAAACTTAAGGGTTTCATTAGATATTGAGACAAAACATGCATTTAAGGACACTAATTCTATTAAAATATAGCCCTAAATGAGTCCAATTTGTGGACCCATCATCCTACATCTACTTTCTATCTGCAAAAAGAGTAATCTAGGGTTTCTTCCTTGGATTTGAGTATTCTTGAGATGAGTTTGTTGTTGAATTCCGAGTTGCTATTCCTAATTTTTAAGTTGTTATATATTATGCATTAAGGTTCTTTAGTTGATCGTTCATGTTTATTTTTCAGCATGAACCCTATTATTTGAGTTTCATGGAGTTATTTTTGAGAACCTTTTTAACCGAATAATTATCTTAAATTGATTTTCTGAGAAACTAAAGAGGAGTTTTGAGGAAATTTTAAAAAGAATTTTTTAGTAAAGTTTTAAGGAGCTATTTATGTCCAAATTTATCATTTTTACATTGAGAAAGAGCCACTTTGAGGTCTAATCAAGTGATGAGTTCTAAGTTATTTTAGAGCAGATACCTCTTTTAAGAGGATATTTGGACCAATTACGTAAAATTCAGAAAGATTATGTTTTTTACATTTGAGCATGAATATATATTAATTGGGAGAAGTATTGAGAACCGATATAGGGATGAGTTCAGACAACTCACATTCCTCATAAATTGTCACGACCCGAGCCTACACCCCAGAAGTGACATGACGTACTCGACCCCGAAGCCACCATACATAAGAGACATAAACATTTCATAAGTCATATCATCACATAAGGACCATCATCTAGGGAAACTCTAAGTCATACTTGTGCAATGTATGAGTAGCATCCCATGCTACTAATCACACTAACTACTCCTTTAAAGCCACCATAGACAAGGCACATTCATACTCAATAAGTCATGACAAGGAAGTAACTCATAATACAATCCAAGTAAAGCATGCATCATCTCATTAAGCACATAAGTCAACATTCTTCATTAAGTTCTTTAAGAGCACCTTCATTCATTTGCCATTAAGCCAACATTCGCATTAACATCATCATAAGAGCAGATTCATTACACTTCACATTATAAAGGAACACACCACAACCTCTCTCAAAGCGTACTTGTGTAATGCATGGATGGCGTCACATACCACCACCCACACTAAGTAGTGCATCCTTGAGAAGCCATAGTTCATTAACATTCTTTGTGAGGGTAAGCCTTAACCGACATAGACCATGTGAGCAATTCATGGAATCCTGGTGTCACCTTCACCGGATAAGGGATTCCTACTTGCCTAAGGTAGGACCGTTCATTTAGCTTAGCTGGATCCACTAGCTATAAACCTAAGTGGGCACATAGTTATGGGATAGGCAGATTGCTACAAGATACCCCGCCTCAACAC
Source organism: Solanum acaule (assembly GCA_036250505.1). Classification (NCBI taxonomy): domain Eukaryota; kingdom Viridiplantae; phylum Streptophyta; class Magnoliopsida; order Solanales; family Solanaceae; genus Solanum; species Solanum acaule. Next base: position 37,091 of record JAJOOR010010383.1, on the reverse strand, counting down.
ACGTGAAGGCATCCATCTCGAGAGATTACTACTAGAAACCCTTTCTCAACTCACGTGAGGGCTTCCATCTCATTCCATATCCACTCGGTGCTTAGCATTATTCCTCAAGAAGTACTTGACATTCATTACATTAGTTCCTTATTATGGGATGGGTGATTGTTAGTAGATACCTCGCTTCAACTCACGTGAGGGCTTCAATCTCAAACCGAACATTCATTCATGGAAAGCTCATAGATTCAAAGATGAGAATAGTCTTTCATCTAAGAATCCCCATATTGTAAGAAAGTCCTTTCACAGCATGTTATTATAATTCATTAGTGTACAATTGAGGATAGCCTTTCAATCAACACATCATCATTAACATTAACATCAAAAATTCATTCATTCATTCTTCATTCATGTGTGTATATGTGAGAATAGCCTTTCAACAACAACCAAACCAATACATTAGGATCTCAATCACATTACTTTCATTTATACAAGAAAAGGAAGCCTAAGCCAACCAATTCAAGATACAACATTACATTGAAGAACCCTTCACATTATATCATCATCATTCATGAGTGTTAATGAGAATATAATTTCAATCATAACACAATTACATTCTAAACATGATCATAGTACTTTCATTGAGGTCACAACATATACTTCATAACATGTTCATACATGGATGCTTCATGAAATTGCCTTCCAAGGCTATATATCAATCACAATCCAAACATCTAAGATACTACAATAGATAAGGGAATTAACATGATTCAATAACTAATTCAATATAAACATAAACAATTCAACATACTTTCATAATCAACCAATTCCCAATCACAAATCACAACTTAGGATTTTGGGGGAAAACATGGGTTCTAGGAATAAATCATATTAATTCATCTTTAAAACCACAATTCATTCATAATTAAATGCAATAAAGCCTTTGAAAATCGTTTGTAATTGAACCCATGACAAGATTGAAAACTAGGGTTTTTTGGGAAACATTGGAGACTTGAAATCAATTTTGAAATTGGCTCCTTGAAATAAATTTAGTCAAGGATGAAGAATACGATACCTTTTATGGAATAACTCCATGAAAATCCCTTGAAAAACTTGAAGTCTTGACCTTGGAAGCTTGAATCCTTCACCTCCAATGGAGGTTTCTAGAGAGAGAACTTTTGGAGGGGAGAAGAGGTTTCTAATTTGGGTTTTTGAAATAATGAATTGAAAATAGAGTTTAATACTTTAAAAACCCTTAAAATACTTTAAATAACCAACTAAAACCGTCCCCCAACTAAACAAGACTTCAAATGAATTTACCACTTCACCCCCACAATGGCCGAACCAAACCAGTAAAATAGGTGGTGACTCACGATACCCACCCACAGACCATGGGTGGGTCCATGGTCTATGTTGGTAAGTCGTGGCTCATGGTTGTGGCTTGGTTTTGGGGGCCTTGATGTACGAAGGCCATCCACGGGGCATGGATGGACCTACGGGGAGTGGTCCCCTTCCGTAGGTCACCAAACTTTAGGCAACTTTCATTTTCTTTGGGGGTCTTGGGGGTTAGGCTTAGGGTCCTCCTCAAGGACCCCTAGGGTGGTCCTTGAGGATTCGTACCTTGATGTTTAACCCCTCAACCATAGCTCGGGACAACATTTTACACCCTCAAACCCCACATCAATTCAAAGACACACTAGTTAGGCTTTAGTTTCACTTATTCGTTTTACGGGTCATTACATTATACCCCACTTGGAAACATTCTTCCTCGAATGACACTTTAAACACATTAAGGGGTTAACGACTCAAGACTAGCAGCCCATCATGCATGCAACATCATAAACAATGCACAAAACTAGGATGAAACAACAACTCCATCTCAAACATACTTCAAGCAACTCAAGCAAGTAGGAACTACATCTACAAACTAATTATGCATCATAACTTCAACATTTCTCATTTCATTGGAGGAATCACCTTCTCCAACTCACATCATGCTCATCATAACATCATTAAGCAAATTATGCAATGTCTTCATAAAAGCACATTTAGGCATGTTCAACAATTCACCTTATGAAGCATATAGACAACTCATACTAAATGCATATCAACATGAGGAACTTAATTCATGAAAACTCAATTTATCATTTAAACATAAACTCATCAAGAACATGCATAACATAAGGAGACCACGGAAACACAATATCACACATGACTCCAAAACTTGAAACAAGCCAAAAAGGAACTCTTGGTCTCAAGCTTGAATAAGAATAGAAGGAAAGAGATAAGGGTATCAAAACTCTCAACAACCTTACTATTCAACATACTATCCCCCACTTAGGAGTAAACCCAACTAAGGCTTAACATGAACATAACAAAGGAACCTCAATACAACATTCACAATCTATAAGGAACTATCACATACCGGTACTTTTAAACTAGGAAGGTCCTCATTAAGCAACTCTTTGCTCACAAACAACCATACCAACACCACTCAAGGTCTCATATGAGTCTACCACACCGGGTCTAAACTCCTCAAACTCACTACACCTCTTTCAACATACCTCAAAACTCATCATGACTAAGTCAGGTTCTACCATCAACTAAACATAACCATAAAGAACTCATTCATACTAAAGACAACATCACCATCTATCACCTCAAATCTAACAAGTCACCTAGCCATAATTGGCATCATAACCAACCTTTCTCCGTCACTCCTAGCATAAGCCCTTCAAGTAGTCATACTCTAAAGACCATTAGATAAGGAATAAGAGAGAGACATTTTAGAGTTGAACTCTATGGCACGACTTGAAGAATGAAGAAGTGAGACTCTCCTAACACCTAATAGCCTCCTATTCATAAATGTGGCGCGCTTCACACTATGAACAAGACTCTACTAAATGTGGTTTGAGACATCCTAAAACTGTTCCAAAACCTTGTGCTCTGATACCATGTTTGTCACGACCCGAGCCTACAGCCCAGAAGTGACACGGCGTACCCGACCTCAAAGGGGTCTCATACAAGCCTCATAGCATTCTTGAACATAAGAACATAGGAAAATAAGGCATAATTAAAACTTTTCTTTACAATCGAAATCCTTTTTCATAAAAACAAGAGGAAGACTTTCTATACTATGTCTCAAACCATCTAATACTTTGAATACAACTTTGGGACATAGCCCATACAAAAACTCTAAACATACAATGAAAGACATAAAGGGAAATAATGGGTTCGTCCTCAAAACTATGAGGACTCACCAATTTTTCAACTCCAAGCTCCTTAAAAACCTATCCTCCAAGTATAGAACATCAACTCTCCACAACCCTACACTTCGGTAAGAAATGGAGAAATATGGGTTAGCACATAAAGTACTAAGTATGATAGCCATGCAAAAACCATGCTTAAAACGGACATTTTCTTTGGAAATCATGCTTTATGCCAATTTGAGAAAACTTTCATGAACATGAGTATAAGAGGCATAATATACAAACAAAACCAACATACAAGTCATCTCATCATAGTAGAACATAATCACATATAACCCATTTCATCACATTAACCTTTCACCATAAGTAACCCCAAGCTATACCTTGTGCAATATATGAATAGCGTCATATACCACCATCCACACTAGGTACCACATTAAGGCCACCAAAAGTGAACTTACCATTCATCCTTTCCACCCTTAAGCAATACTCATACATAAGAGACATAAACATTTCATAAGTCATATCATCACATAAGGACCATCATCTAGGACAACTCTAAGCCGTACTTGTGCAATGTATGAGTAGCATCCCATACACCTACTGACACTAAGTACTCCTTTGAAGCCACCATAGACAAGGCACATTCATACTTAATAAGTCATGACAAAGAAATAACTCATAATACAATCCAAGTAAAGCATGCATCATCTCATTAAGCACATATGTCAACATTCTTCATTAACTTCTTTAAGAAGACCTTCATTCATTTGACATTAAGCCAACATTCTCATTAACATCATCATAACAGTACATTCATTACACTTAACATTATAAAGGAACACACCACAATCTCACTCAAAGCCTACTTGTGCAATGCATGGATGGCGTCCCATACCACCACCCACACTAAGTAGTGCATCCTTGAGAAGACATAATTCATTAACATTCTTTGTGGGGGTATTCCTTAACCGACATAGACTATGTAAGCAATTCATGGAATCCCGGTGTCACCCTCACCGGATAAGGGATTCCTACTTGCCTAAGGCAGGATCGTTCATTTAGCTTAGGTGGATCCACTAACTATAAACCTATGTGGGCACATAGTTATGGGATAGGGAGAATACTACAAGATACCCCGCCTCAACTCATGTGAGGGCTTCCATCTCATTCCATATCCACTCGGTGCTTAGCATTATTACCCACGGAGTACTTGACATTCATTACATTGGTTCCTTATTATGGGATAAGAGATTGCTACTAGATACCACGCCTCAACTCACATGTGGGCTTACATCTCAAACTGAACATTCATTCATTGAAAAGCTCATAGATTCAAATATGAGAATAGTCTTTCATCTAAGAATCCCCATATTGTGAGAAAGTCCTTTCACAACATGTCATTATCATTCGTTAGCGTACAATTGAGAATAGCCTTTCAATCAACACATCATCATTAACATTAACATAGAAACTTCATTCATTCATTCTTCATTCATGTGTGTGAATGTGAGAATTGCCTTTCAACAACAACCACACCATTACATTAGTATCTCAATCACATTACTTTCATTTATACAAGAAAAGGAAGCCTAAGCCTGCCAATTCAAGATACAACATTACATTGAAGAACCCTTAACATTCTATCATCATCATTCATGAGTGTTCATGAGAATATACATTCAATCATCACACAATTACATTCTAGACATGATCATAGTACTTTCATTGAGGTCACATACATATACTTCATAACATATTCATACATGGATTCTTCATGAAATTGCCTTCCAAGGCTATATATCAATCACAACCCAAACATCTAAGATACTACAATAGATAAGGGAATTAACATGATTCAATAACTAATTCAATATAAACAAAAACAATTCAACATATTTTCATAATCAACCAATTCCCAATCACAAATCACAACTTAGGATTTTGGGGGAAAACATGAGTTCTAGGAAGAAATCATCTTAATTCATCTTTAAAACCACAAATAATTCATAATTCAATGCAATAAAGCCTTTGAAAATAGTTTGTAATCGAACCCATGCCAAGATTGAAAACAAGGGTTTTTGGGGAAACATTGGAGACTTGTAATCACTTTTGAAATTGGCTCCTTGAAATAAACTAAGTCAAGGTTGAAGACTACCATACCTTTTATGGAAGAACTCCATGAAAATACCTTCAAAAACTTGAAGTCTTGACCTTGGAAGCTTGAATCCTTCACCTCCAATGGAGGTTTCTAAAGAGAGAACTTTTGGAGGGGAGGGGAGGTTTCTAATTTGGGTTTTTGAAATAATGAATTGAAAATAGAGTTTAATTCTTTAACAACCCTTAAAATACTTTAAATAACCAATTAAAACCGTCCCCCAACTAAACAAGACTTAAAATGAATTTACCACTTCATCCCCACAATGGCCGAACCAAACCAGTAAAACAGGTGGTGACTCACGAAACCCACCCACGAACCATGGGTGGGTCCACTCTGCATGCTTCTGAGTCATGGTTCATGGTTGTGGCTGGATTTTTGGGGCCTTGACCTACGGAGGCCATCCACGGGGCGTGGATGGACCTACGGGGAGTGGTCCCCTTCCGTAGGTCACCAAACTTTAAGCAACTTCCATTTTCTTTAGGAGTCTTGGGGGTTAGGCTTAGGGTCCTCCTCAAGGACCCCTAGTGTAGTCCTTTAGGAGTCGTACCTTGACGTTCCCCTAAACCCCTCAACCATAACTCTGGACAACATTTTAGACCCTCAAACCCCACATCAACTCAAAGACACACTAGTTAGGCTCTAGTTTCACTTATTCATTATACAAGTTGTTACGTAAACCATGTAACCAACTTGGGTAAAGGATCATACTTTTTAAATGACTCCTTATTTCTTTCGAGTAGAGCGGTGTCCTATATCATCACGTGGCTCATATTGATGGTTGTCGATTAGAGAATCTTCCAAAAAAGAGTAAAGAGGTTTTTATTGTATTTTTATATACATCCTTGAGTTAATATCTTTTATTCATGAAGCTTTAAATATTGTGATCTCTTGTTATTGCTTTTGTAACACCTTGAATTCGAGAAAGTCTAGAAATGTGTCTAACGGGCTTGTCAAGAACCCAAATAGGACCATGGGACCCTCCCCGAAACCCTAGACGGGCTGTGAAAGGGACAACGGCCTGTTATGGTGCTCATAATAAGAAGGGAGAACCTGCCCCATGTAGGTTCCCTCCCACAGACCCCTAAACAGGCCGTGAAGATGGTGACGGACCGTTAAGGTGGTTGTGAAGGGGGTCAGGTTAGTAGGGGTTCTCCCCACACGGACCGTGAAGTAGTAAGTGAAGGGGTTTTATCATACTTAGTGTTTATGGTCAACTTCAAACGATCATATCTGTTAGAACAAAATGAATTAGGTAGCTCATAACCTATCAAATTAAAGATCTCTAATCCTCTTTCCAACACCACCGAGTTTGCCTAATTCAAAACTCAGAGTAAAAAGTTATGCCTGAAATAGTGTATCCCTATTGGGTAGAAGTTCTTCATGACCCATTAGACGGGCCGTGGTAGTGCATGACCAGCCATGTAGGCCTCCTTGATGTCAACTCAATAGTTTTAATTCGGAGAGTTTTGGTTCTTTTCCCCAATTATTTTAACTCAATACTACGTTGTTTTGCCTTCTGCCCAAAGCCCTATGTAATGATTTTAAACCCCAAATCACCCAACCTCAATTCATTCTCTTAAATTTCCAAAAGTAGATCAAGCTCATCCTCTCAAATATTTCTCTCTCTAAAGGAAGAAGAAGAAATCAAGTTAGGATTTCAAGATCAAGCCTCTAATTTACCAAATTGCTTAAGGGCTTTGAACTCCAAGCTATGATAGTATTCACCTATGGATTCCTTTCCTCCATAGGGTTCCTAAATTCTCCAATTTTATAAATCTAGATTCCCCAATCAAGTTAGGGTTTTCTTCAATTACCATGGTTTTTTTTTCAATGTTGATTCAATTGGTTGCTTTATGTTTTTATATGCATGAATTGAAGTAATTTCATGTTTTTAAGTTATTCCCCATAAACCCATGTATAACTCATGTTTTCTAAGCTATTGTGATATAATGTGGGTCTTGAACTATCAGAGAAAAATTTATGAAAAATTGCATGTCTTTTCTTTATGAAATTGATCTAAATGAATTTGAAGATGCTTTGACTTTAAAAATATGATGAAGCTTATGAGTTATTGAAAATGCATGTTTTATAAAAGTAGTGCTTATGACTCAAGGAAGCTTATAGATTAAGGTATATATATGTTATATGAAACTTGGCCACATGACATGAACCACATCGAGACTTGCGCTTTTTGGGCTATTTTCCTAAATTAGGTTTTGATTAGTACGGTATCTGGGTATGCCATTAATGATTATAGATCACAATTTAATTTTTTTTTCCATTAGTAGTAGGGCATCTCTAGCATGAAGTGAATGACTATGGACCTTAAAAGCTATTATTAAATGATCATGGATGGTGAAAGGTTTTCTCACGCATGGTCTAAGGAGCTATCCTATGTTAAGACAAGCGGTGACTACCTATATCTCTTAATTATAAGATAAGATAAGATAAGTTAAGATTAATAACTATTCCATGGGATTTATGCTTAGCACCGAGTGGACAAGTGGTGACCACCCATGTCCCATAAATATGTGCCCCTACAGGATGATTGTCTAAGATAGACATTATCTAGTGGATCCATGTAAGCTATAAGTTCATTGTTCTACCTTGGCAATTAGGACACTCTATTTTGGTGTGGGAGCATTACACCGTTTTCCATCTTATAGCTCGCATAGTCTCTATGTCGGTTTAGGCCACTTCCCACAATAATAATGAACTAAGGTTACTTCAAGGAGTATTTCACACGTATTCAAAGATGACTTTACTTGCATTCACCATGATTACGATTTACTTTTTCTAGACTTGGTCTTTGCATATCACTTAAATGTCCTTTTAGCATGATTTCATAACTTTTATGCATTTCTATCATACTTGGTATATTTTTGTACTAACACATAATCTTGCCTACATTGTTTCTCAAATGTAGGGTCCGATATTCCGGTTTCCTATCTTCATGGCTAGGGATCTATTAGTAGAAGCTTAAAGATTGGTGAGTCCTCCTGTTCCGAGGACCAAGCCTTTATTTTATATTGTCTTTACATTTCAATATTGAACTTGATGTACGGGTTATGTCTCCATCTCTCCTTTGCATTAGATGGATTTAAGACATTGTTAGACTTCTGCTTCATTCTATAAAACTCTTTTATGATATAAATTATCTTTTAAATATCTTGATATATATTATCTTGTATGATATATGCTAAGTGGCTGGTATGGGGCCTCTCGGGGTCTTATACGCCATGTTGCACCTAGGGTCTACCTTGGGTTGTGATAGCTTTGTATTGAGTTGAATTGAGGTAAGTATTCTTCCATCCTTATTAGTGAAGTTAATTATACATTCGTCCATTTTACATATTTGTGCAGTAAATGTACAGATGTTATTCGACCTGCCTCTTTTCTTATGTAGATATAGGTGTTCAGGATCATCAACAGGCATTTAGTTGAGATCACTTTGCGCTTCAGATTGGTTTGGCGAGCTTCCTTGCTTTTCGTAAGATTTAAAATTTATTTTCATGTTATTGTTGAGTTTTTGTGGGTCTTTTCCCGACATCTATCATAGTATTAGAGGCTTCATAGGTAGTTAGAGTTGAGGAGTTTCTCAATACCTTCTTTCCTTTAAAGACTATTTTGCAAATTACTACTTTTATTGCAAATGAGTATTTTTCAGACATTCATATTATGTTTATGTTGAGTTAAATTTATGTTTTAATCCTATTATCACTTTAGTGAGTCTTCCGCTAAGTAGTCAGCCAGACCAAGGGTCCGCTTGGGGATTAAAAATGGTTCTCAAGTGTCGTCCATGAACAGGGGGTAGGCTTGAGGCATGATAGATTTACTAAAAGGCCTTTTTAAGGTACGTGAGGAGTCGTCTGTCTTATGGTATGATCCTATCTACGTTGGCTACATAGTTTATGGGGGTTGTAAATTGTTAGAACTCCCCCCCCCCCCCCACCCATTGGTGCTCAATACTACTCCCAAAATATATATATGTATGCTCATGTAAAATACTCAGTGGGTTGCGATAATTACTCAAAAGGGTCTCTTTAAGAGGTAACTTAATTGTACTCAATCTTTCTGAAATACTCTGAAAACACTTTATATTTTTCTGAAAAATAGTAGTCTCTTTTCAATGTGAAAAGCAATACCTTCTTTAAGGGGTAACTAAATTTCTCTTATTTGGCTGAAGTGCTTTTGAAAACTATTTATGCTCTTCTTTAGAATAGTAGTTCTATTCCCAATGTGAAAATAGTACTTTTTGAACCATCCGTTTTCCCTTAAACTCTTCACAAAAGATACATTAAAAATACTCTTGAACTCACATTAAAATTCCAAAACCAATGCATGAACTTAAATGCACAAAGGATTTCAATAAAAAATTGATCAACGAGGGTTCAAGTGAAGTATAAGCATGAACAACAACTTAAGGATATGAATGCACATAATATTGCAATCTCATTATATAAGAATTTAGAATTGAGAACAAGAACATAACTCATATCAAGAATTTTATAAAACTGAGAGTTGAACTCTAGATTCAACTTGCTATTGACTGAATTGAGATGTAGGGAATGAGGACCATAGGTTATTGGCCACATAACTCTTCATATTCTAAAAGATATGGTTGTTTGAAGTTGACTAAAGTAGAATCTTCTATCAAAACTTAATCGGTAAGGAATCTTTCAACTCAACTTTGTGCCAGGGGATTCTTGTGACCTTAATTCATCTCTTAACTTATTCTCACACTAAATAATTGACCTTAACACCTAAGAAAAATTAAAGAGTTACCCGATACGATCTTATAAGTAAATGAAGAATTATTCAGGTCTTAGATTAGAAATTTTTTGGGTGTTACAAGTAATCCTCTATTGTATTTTTTCTATCCGTGATGTTTTGGTATATTTCTGATTCATCATTGATTAGTAGTGTGAGCACTATCGTGCCTCTTATATATATATATTATAATGCAATACATAGTACGAGCCAACCCTGTTCATTTAAGATCTCCCGAGTCCATCGTTGTTGGATCATGGTAAGCTCTTGGCTTCTGGATATTTACTAAGTTCCCATTTTTGTATTGTGTCTGTATTTATTTTGATCAGACAAAAGTGTTGTATATATGTCACGACCCAAGGTAGTCCCTACGTGTAACATGGTATATAGGACCCTGAGAGTCCCCATACAATCCACTTAGCATACATAAACAAGATAACATAAATCATAATATTAAAAGATAGTTTCAGCTTATAAGAGTCTTATAGAGAAACGTGGAATATCTAAACATCGTCTCAAAGCAATCTAGTACATAATAGTTTATGAGGGCGTAGCCCGTACATCAAGTTTCAAAACTGAAAGTAGAGACAAAAAGGGAAATCATGTTCGGTCCTCGTGTGATGAGGACTCACCAATCTTCAATCTGCTATATGAGATCCCTAGCCACGACAGTGTGGATTTGTAAGATCAGATCTTACATTTGGGACACAATGACCAAGCTAATTTGAGAGAATGAATTCAATTGGGGTAAAGAGTTAGAAAACATGAGTCATAAAACATGGTCAATGCACACATTCATCATCTTAAACATATATGAGATATTTCCTTGCAGTGACCTTAGTTCATCATAGCTTGCTTATGGGAAGTAGCCTTAACCAACATATAAGACCATGTGAGCTATTAACATGGAATTCGATGTCTCCCACACCAAAAAGTGTTGTCCCACTTTCCAAGGTAACGACCATGAACTTCTAGCTTATGTGGATCCACTAGCTAATGTCTATCTAGACAATCCTATGTTGGCATATAGTTTATGGGACACGGGTAATCCCTACTTGTCCACTCGCTACTAAGCTTAACTTCTACGAAATAGTTCTTGATCATATTCATCTTATCTTTTAAAGGAACATGGTTAATCTCCTCTTGTTCTTACATCATATGGAATGGGTAATCACCTCTTGTCTTTTAATAGAGATTATGGGTAATCACCTCTTTCCTCAACATTAGAATAGCTCTTTAACATTGGTTCATTTTAGGTGAGAAAGCCTTTCAATCTTAAGAACCCCTTTTTATCTAAGATTATCCTTTCATAATAATGCTTTCATGTGTATGTGAGAAATCCTTTCAACAACACAACAACAACATCATTGATACTTCACTTTCAAATCATCCTTAAGACATTTACATCAATTTCATAAGAACATGCATAATTCCATAATTCACCTTTCATAGTTCAAAATCCACTTTCAATCATCAATATCTAGAAAACATGTGTTAGACATGGGCTCATGGGAATTCATCATAAAATCATGTAATTATAGCAATTCATGCTTGATAGATCATAAAACAATCAAATAAATCAATATTTAAAAGAACCCATGACCTGAAAGAAAACCCTAACTCAATTGGGGAATTCTAACTTTGTAAATTGGAGAATTTAGGAACTCCATGGAGTAAAGGGCTCCATGGATGAAAACTATCATACTTCAATTGCAAAGGCTTCCCTTCAATGGAGGAATTGGAGACTTGACTTGAAACCCTAGGTTGATCCCTTTTTCTTCAAGCTTTATAGAGAGAGAAATATTTTTAGAAGAAGACTTGTTCTACTTTTAGGAATTTGAGAGAATGATTTCAATTGGGGAAGTTTGGGGTTAAAAACACTTATATATGACTTCTAGGTAAGGGAAAAACGACATAGTATTATGATAGAATAATTAGGAAAAGACCCAAAAGCTCCTGACTTACAGCTGACACAACCCCAAAATGGTGGCCTTCACGATCCATCCAAGGGACCACGAGCCATTTTGGTAGTCGTGGTCCTTAGCTTGGAGCAGTGTCTTGGGACAAGACCCCTACTGGTGGACTGTTACCACCACGACCCTTCATCCTCACCACGGGTTGACAAGGCCTCTATGGAATGGATGCTGGCCATGGTAACCATTGCCAGCTCCCACAAGCTCTTTCACGAGCCGTCTCCCTCTCCACGAGCCGTCAAGGACTCCATGAGAGGGATCCTTGTGAGGCAGTTCTGGGGAAGCTTACCATGAGCCCTTAAACGGACCATGGTTTGAGTCATCTTTTAAATCCCACTAACTTTGCCTCATTTTTAGTTTGGAATAAAAATTATGCCCATTTTAATGAAGCCCTGGTAGGCATTCATTGATTCACAGATGACTGGAATGCCAGTGAAGTGTTTCACGGACTGTGGATCCTTAAACGGTCCATGAAGTCTTCCTTTTAAGCCACTCCGTCAGTTTTTAAGTTGGGGTCATTTTGGTCTTTCCCCTTTGCATTTGGTGCTTAAGCTACGTCATTTTAATCCATATTGCAAGCAAACCACAACGTTTTCACCTAGTTAAGGGCTTAGAAACTGTTACTCAGTTCTATTACGTTCATTTACATTTCAAATCATTAGAGCACAGTTTCAAGAGGAGAAAAGCTAAGGTTTTGAGCATTTTTTTAGCTTCGTCGATCTCGCCAAGAACGTTGTTCTTCCAGTATGTAAGGATATTCATAGTGATGGATTGAGTTCATGCTCATGCCCTATATCTAAAGTCATTAAAATTTTGATCTAGGGTTATACCCTTAGTTTTGAAAATTCTTGAGATGAGCTTTTTGTTGAATTTTTAGTTATGTGCCTAATGGTTGAGTTTCTATATGTTATGCATTGAGATTCTTGAGTTGATTCGTACAAGTCTATATTTCAACACGAACCCTATTAAATGAGTATTCTTCATATGAGTAGTATCGTTGAGTTCTGAGTTCTTGAGTTCTAAGTATTGAGTTTTTCTATATAGTTATGTAGATCCTTAAGTGGAGTTGTTCTTGTATATATTTCAGCATGAACCCTATTTTGAGTTATAGAGATTGAAATTTTTTCAAATCCAAAATATTTTGGTTTAGACTGAGTTTTGAGAAAGTAAAGAGGAGTTTGAGAAAGTGTTTTAACTAATATTTGAGCAAGAGTATAAGGGAACTAAGTATTTCCCAATGTTCTATTTTTACATGAAGAAGAGAATATCATTTTCAGAAAAGTAAAAGAATTTTCAGAAAGATTGAGTATAGAGCAGTAACCTCTTAAAGAGGCCCTTTGAGTCATTATCTCAACCCAGAGAAAGTATTTTTAAATTTAGTAAATAGAAACCTTATTTTCTAAATGAGCAATGAGTTCAAAGATATTTTAGAGCAGTTACCTCTTTTAAGAGGATAGTTTGAGCAATTATCTCAAATTAGAGAAAGAGTATGTTTTATACATTTGAGCATGAGTGTATATATAAATATGTTTGTGTTTGTGTGTGTGTATGTGTGTGTGTAAATATATATATATATAATTGAGAGTATTATTCAACACCGATATGGGGATGAGTTCAGACAACTCAAAATCCTCATAAACCATGTATTGCCACTATGAGTACATGATCACACTTTTTAGATGAATCCTTATTGCTTTGTGGATCCACATAGTTGAGAGGTTCTATACCCCGGCACGGTACAGGACAGTACTGGAAGCTTAGGTGAGAATCTTCCAATAGAGTTAAAAAAATATTTTAATAGATTACTTATATGTTGAGTTTAGAGATGAGTAAGTATTTTGTAAAGATTTAAATGATTTAATTCCCTTATTTCGTTATATTCAGCTTGAGTATGTTGTTATCTATTGCAGTCCTTTCATTTAGATATTTTGCCTAGGCTATATTACATACTCGTATATTTAAATGTACTGATGTCATTTGACCTACATCTTTTTATCATCCAGATACATATGTTCAGGATCATCAACAGGCGCTCCGTTGAGATCTCTCTACACTCCAGATAGTTTGGTGAGCCTTCTTGCATTCTGGAGGACTTCACATTTAATTTCAGTTTAGTTGTTTTGAGGCGTAACGATCTTTTCTCGACACCTATCTCAAACAACAGAGGCTTACTAGATAGAAAGATTTGATTCTCTCAATACTTTCTTTCCCTTAAAGATGTTTATCAAACTATAATAATTATTGCAATGAGTACTTTCAGACATTCGAGCTAAGTTTTATTTTGAGATCAAATTCTATTTTAAGCCAATTATTACTTGAGTGAGTCTCTCATTAAGTAATCAACCAGGCCAAGGGTTAGCTTGGGGATCTGAAAAATGGCTCTCGAGCGCCGGTCACGTCTAGGGTGTAGGATCAGGGAGTGACAAACTTGATATCAGAGCACAGAGTTCAACTATCCTAGTGTTCTATGAAGACTTGTCAAGATGATCTTACTAATAGTTGTAAGGGCTACACTTCAATAAATGAGGGATTATAGACATTTAAGAATTGTTTCCCCTCTTTCATACTCTATATCGTGAAATAGAACTATTTCATAAGGAACTTATTCAAAATCGTGCATTTCTCATATCCATTTAACTACCCCTCATACTCAAGGCAGTTGAAAAGCAAAGCCCATATCTTTATTGATGATTTACTCTCAAGAAAATTCTTGAGAAAGTCATGAGACTTTAGAGGGGCTCGAGCGAAGCCCGTGAGTGAGCTTAAGTGTTTGAATTCGAAAGAATGCACTGTTATTCATATGAATCATGCGTTTGAGCTGAAATCAAGATGTACTCCCACACCCTTTCTCTAAAAATTGTTTCAAGAGATACCCTTTAAGAAAGGGATGTGTTTTAGAATGCTTAGGTAGTATTTCCACTCAAAAGCTAGTATGATTTGAGATATCATGAGCCAGTAGTAGTAAAAGTGCCTAGAAGAATGATTGCAGAGGTATACTAATCTAAGAAAGGGAAATAGTAATGATTCTGTGTAGATTTCATGATAGAAAATAGAGAAATAGTTCCTAGTCAGGATGAGTTAGAGTATACCTTAACAAGAAGGGAGTTTATGTTGATTTGCTATCGTGCTAGTGAAGAGAAAGAATAGGTGTTGAATAAAATAGCAAAGTAATCATAAGGTGATAGATCTAAGCTAGGATTATGATTTTAAAGCTAGAGCCTTATGATAATTAGAGTGTTATAGAACAAAATAAGCAATGATTATATAGTGAATGGGTAAATAGTACTTAAATTATGAAATGGAATGTGATGGTAAACTATAAATATGTCAACTGTGAGATAAATATTGACTACTTTTCAAGAGGTCTTAGTGGGTGAGTATTTCTTAATTTTATCTAGTAGTCATAAGTTAGAATAATATGTGAGCAATTATATTTACATGTCTGTTTTGTACTAAACACTAATCTTGAATTTGAGATTATTTTCGTGATAAAAAGGATGGAAATATGAGGGTGATGATGTTCATTTTAAGATCTAATCAAGAAGGTTTGACATATAGTAGGTGAGGAATTAAGGTATTACTTGCAATGCATGTGAATTGTTCAAGTGTGATGTTATTACCCTTAGATGAGAAATGAAGTATTATGAATTCATTAGATTAGTAAGAACATTAAGGGGTAAACCTGAGATCATATGTAGTTGGAGAAGGTTCTAATTAAATTTATAATTTTTTTCATTTGTACCTAGATAGTATACTTGAGTTGTCAAAGTGGGGTTGGTTTGTAACACCCCGTATTCGAAAAAGGCCAAATAGCAATTTTTTGGAATTTTACAGGTGCCAGCAACGAGGGCCACCCACGACCCATGGATAAGACCACAGATCGTAGGTGTGGTCCGTGGAAGGGCACCCAAATAGGGGTTCAAGCAGCTGGAACCATGGCCCAAACCAACGAACCATTGGTGGGACCCTAGTCTGTGGTTGAGGCCCATGGTCCAAGACCCCAATTTCCACTTTCTGACAATCATCAACGGCTATGCAGAATGGGTCGTCGGTCTGTCCACGGTCCATCGACTGGTGGTCGTGGGTCGAGGTTCGGCAGATAATGTTAGGGGCAGTTGGGTCTTTTCTAAATTATTTTATTCCTATACTACGTCATTTTACCCTTCACTAAGACCCCTATATAAGTGATTTTAACCCTAAAATTAGCCCATTCACTTCATCCTCTTCAAATTCACCAAAAAAGAAGAACTCTCCAATAATTCTCTCTCTAGAAAGCTTGAAGAATAATAATTCAACGTAGGGTTTCATGTCAAGTCTCAATTCCTGCATTAAAGATAAGAATTTGGCTTTGAGGTATGGTAGTTTTCATCCATGGATTCCTTCCATTCATGGAGTTCCCAAATTCCTCTTTTTTCAAAGTTAGAAATCCCCAATTGAGTTAGGGTTTTCTTCAATTGTCATGGGTTCTCTTGATTATTGATTTAAATGATTAAATTATGATCTCTTATGCATGAATTCATGAAATACTATGATTTTATGATGATTTTCCCCTATGAAACCATATAATCCCCATATTTTCAAGTTATGATCATATGATGTGGGATTTTGATTATAAAGAAAGAGTTTTATGAAATTGAGCATGTATTGCTAGCTATACATGAATTTATGATGAAATCCATATCTAACTCTTGTTTTCTAATGTTGCTGATTGAAAGTGGTTTTTGAACCTTGAAAGGTAAATTATGAAATTATTCATGTTCTTATAAAATCTATACAAATGTTTTAAGGATTCTTTGAGAGTAAAGTATCAATGATGATGATGTGTTGATGAAAGGATTTTTCTCATATACATATAAAAGCATGATGTGAAAGGTTTTTCTCGCATAATAAGGATTCTAAGGTTGAAAGGTTTTCTCACCTAATTGAATCAAAGATTAATAGCTATCCTAATGAACCTAGCTTGGATTGGTTATTTAAAGATACCTTTCCATGGATGATGACTTAGCTTGGATTGGAAAGATGATGTGCCTTTCCATGGATAATAAGAACAAGAAGAAATGACTATTCCGTGGGATTTATGCTTAGCACTGAGAGGATATTGAGATGAAAGCTCTCCCGTTAGTAGAGGTTGGGTTTCTAGAATCAATCTCCTTATCCCTTACCTATGTGCCCCCAAAGGATGATTATCTAGATAGACACTATCTAGTGGATCCACTTTAGCTCAGATTTATGGTCCTTTCCTTAGCAAGTAGGACAACCCTTTTCGATGTGGGAGACACTGGAGGATCATGTGGCCTATATGTCGGTTAAGGCTAATTCCCACATTAATAATGAACTAAGGTTACTTCAAGAAATATCTAATATGTGTTCAAAGGCTTTAAATGATGTTAGCTTGTATTAAACATGGTTTTATGACTTAATTTTTCTAACCCTTTTATATCATATTTTATCTTGGTCAATTGCATGTTATGAAATTTCCCCTTTGAGCATTATTTAAATGTTTTATGCATAGCCATCATACTTGGTACATTGTTTTGTACTGACGCATACTCTTGTCTACATTTCCCCAAATTTAGGGTCCAAAAGTCAGGTGATACGTCCAAATTTACACCTCAATTAAGAGATATAAACGGTCGAAGTCAATTTATAGAACTCAACATGAGTTGAGGTCGATCCCACAGTGAATTTCTTTACATAAATGATTTCACTATCACGTTTTACTCAAATGCTGTTATTATTTCCCAAATAAACAATTACTGAAAGTAAAATTGGGTTTAGCATCAACGTGTCACGACCCGGGGTTACCCCTTAGAAGTAACACGACGTACTTGATCCCCGAAGGGGTCTCGTACAAGCCCTTAGCATATTCATCACATAAAGACATAGAATAATGCGGAAAAACTAAAACTTTTTCTTTATAATCGAAGTCATTTTATAAAACAAACGTGAGTCTAGACATTGTATCATTTGACCATCTAATACAATCGAATAGGGACAATGCCCTTACAATAGTTTCTAAATGGAAATACTAAAAGAAACTCAAAGTAAACTACTTGTCCTCGAAGCTTGAGGACTCACCAACTAAGCTTGGGGAAACTAACTAATCCAAGCTTGAACCAAGAATACCATCACCAAGGACCAATCCCTACATTTGTAAAAAACATAAAAATATGGGTTAGCACAAAATGTACTAAGTATGGTAGTCATGCATAAAAACATTTAAAACATGCTTAAAAGGGATATTTTGTTTGAAACCATGCTATATGCCATTTTTTAACATCATCTTTGAAATAGTTAGAGAATGTAGCTCATAAGACAAACCATACACACTTCATCATAACATAGAGGATATCGTCATAGTCACAAGTATAGTCTCCAACACAACATAATGCATACTCCAATCTTCACAAGACATAGTTCACATATATAATTCAATGCCCTTCACGCCCACTTCTACATCCCGTCGTGGGCTTCACGGTCCGTGAAGCCCTCCGTGGTCTTCCCTTGGAACTCCCCAAAATTGGGTCTTCAATACTCGATCACTAGAACATGCATCACGGACAACATGACGGACTGTTAAAGAGACCACGGTCTATCTAGGTGTCCGTGGTCTTCACTTGGACTTTCCCAAAGTTGGGTCTGAAAAGTCATAACATTGGAAAGGGTACTACGGACAGTACCACGGACCGTCATAGGGACCACGGCTCGTGAAGGTGTCAGTGGTCTTCACTTGGCTCCAACATCTTTCAGCTTCTAAAACCCATTCACTGCCTCATTACCATGACATGCACCACGGGCTATTGTGAGGACCACAGCTTGTGAGGTCGACCGTAGTCTTCACTTGGTTCAGTTCCTTTTTCAACTGTTCCTTGCCCATTCACTGGTTCAGCTTTACGACTAGCACCACGATTCGTGACAAGGACCACAACCCATATAGGTGCTCGTGGTCTTCACTTGGCATTGGGTTATCAGCAACCTTCTTTTCTTTCATCTTTCACGTCCACCTGTTTCACCTGTACAAACACTACCAAATACATTATATCCACATAAATACACTCATTTCTAGTATCAATTCTTAGTTTTCAAGCATCAAATGTGCCAAGAGTTCGTGGCATATCAACACCCTCAACTTAGAACTATTACTATTACTTGTCCTCAAGTGATGAAAAAATAGTATTTTCAGCCCTCAAATCATTCAAACACTTTTGAAACTATGCAGCAGTGATCTAAAACATACTTTGTATCCAAAACCATGAATCTAACATGCAAGGATCAATCTATGACATCTCATTACTTACAATCAATCATGCTTATGCCCGTGAATTATTAGCTAACTCAATCTGTGAATTATTAGCTAACTCAATCTACTCTTAAATGTAATCATTGTGTCCTCACACCAAAGAAGTCCCTCACTCATGATAATTTGGGACTAAATACTACGCTCGCACTATCAAAGAAATTCTAACACTAGCAACATAGACTTGCCCTTGCTTTCTACGCTCTATCTTTCAAACACCTGGAATAGGATCACTGTATTAATTTATATGTTTGTAGCATAGTCTCAGGCTAAGGAATGGATATTTGGGTTTGTGAGTGACTAGTCCCTTGGTTTTCCAAAGTTTTGTGTGCACACAACTCTTTTCTGAGTGATTCCCTCTTTTACTTCATTTCAGCACATCCCAGCAGTCATTATTTTCTTTTTCTTTTTCTTTTCTTCACACTTTTTATTTTCTTTTTTTTTATGTGCAATTTTTATATGCACTCAGCTACTGGTTGAACCTTCTTTTTCACTTCTTCAATCTTGTTGGATTGAAATCACCCTCAACTTAGGCTTTTGGCCTGAGTTGTGACATTGTATCTTTGGAAACCAAAGGATATGATATTTACTGGGTAAGAACAAAAACTGACTTTTAGACTCAAATCGGGATCAAGTGGTAAGCTTTTTATTTGGTATTTCTATTTTTTTGGCAAGTTACTAGCTTACAAAAATGGCCTATTGATCCTCTCCTATCCGGTTACTCTCAAACTTAAGCAAGACTACTCGGGCAAGTTCTAGTTTCTACTCCTAGAAATAGACTTCAAACAACACTCACACACATGACACAGGACTACATTATCCAGTTTCTTGGTTCACCAATTTATTGATCAGACTAACAATGCTCAACATGTAAGTATCTAAGATGTCATCTAAAGATCCTAACAGTCAAATCTCAAATTCAGGTCATCATTTTTAACAGACTTGCTGTTGCACAGTTCAACACACAAACACAATTTTTACAGTAAACACAGAGTCAACCTGCATTCAGCTTAGACTGGCAAGTTGCTCACCACCCCCTTCCAAAAAAAAAAGGAATTTTCCCTCAAAGTCAATAGAGAAAATAAAACAGGGTTGTGAAGAGGGGTCATACCTACGGTGCTCTAGGGGCCGGTAATCGGCTCAATATCGGCACCCTTATTAACTGGTGCACTCTCAAAACTCAGCACATGATCAGGTTGGCTACTACTCTTCGGGGTAAGTGCTCCGCTACCAGAAGCTCCAGCTGACACTGCATCTCGTTGTTGTTGCTCAAGGGCTTCTTTTTCTCTAGTTGCCTTCCTTGATGCCTTGTGGGATTTCCTTTCTTGTCTTCTTTCCTCTCTGGAAAGGTCAGTAGGTATCTCCTCATCTGATTCTCCGGCTCTGTGTTTTCTTTTGCCGGACTTACTCTTGGGTAGTTCACCTCAGAGATCATTAATTGATTCAGTGGAGGATGCCTGATTTAGCAGTTGCATTAAAGAATCTGGCATAACTGGAGTGGGTATCTGTACTGGATTTTCAGCTAGTTTAGCAACCTAATTTCTCATCTTCGCCAATTGTGATTTGAACTCTTCAGTATCTACTGAACATGCATCCTGGAATCGATCCTGGGCAAGGTTCTCCAAACCATTCATCCTGTCTTTTAAGGCGGCCAGCTCATTCCGCATTTGATCTTTAAGTTATTTCTTCGTAGCTAACACATCTTTCTGTATCAGCTGAGGCATCTTGTTGACTATCTGGTCGACCAAGGTCCTGGTTTGGCGTTGATCTGTAACCAATTTCTCAAGAAATAGCATAGGGATAGTGACAAAGGTACTGTAGCCTGGGAGGCTGAAGCTGGAGGTGGTGGTGCCTCTGTGGAAGGTTGTGATGACTCTCCCTGTTCTGGACATCTATCTGCATATGGGATGTCAATTGGTACATGAGGGACAACAACTAAGATACCTACAGCTGCAGATTTTGCACCAAAGAGATGGTTCACAACATCTTTGATCTTAGAAACTTGGATGAGTCTGAATGTTTCACCCCATCTGTCAACCAGCCTATTTGGAGGAATTCTCGCTTGTCGACATAATTTCCCTATCAGAGAGGGAAATAGAAGTCCAACTCTCTCATTCAGTGCCATGTCCCTCATCTCGGTCGCTATAATCCGCCCCGCATTTACCGGGTAACCAACCATAAGACATGCTACCAACGAGGCCAGGGAAGGGGACAAAGTGTTATCATTAGCTGTCAGTCGCAATTGTGCCCGAACGACAGCCCACCAAACCTTGGCTGGAAAAGATAGTGAAGCTTTAGTAATGAGTGTAAGAGTTGTGGTGACTCAAGTTGTATTCTCCCCATCTATGGATATTTGCTTTGCAATCCAGCGCAAAACCCTCTTTCGAGAATTCTGATCCTCCATCGTAGTATCACTGGTGACCTAATGATGTTTGCCCTCAAAAAGACCAACTGAAGTTGGTGTAGATTATTCAGGGCCATGCAACATTTTGTGAATAGTATCCTCAGAAATATCTATTGATTTGCCCAGAACTGTATTTGAGTTGAGTGGACCACAGGTAATAGCAATGTCTTTCTGTTCACGTTTCGTAGTCTTGATTTCTGCAGCAAAGTTCATTAGTGTAACTGCATAAGATGAATAAAACTCTCTGGCCAGGTGGCTAGAGTATTCTCCAAGTGCATTGTCCATCCAGTCAAACTGATGAAGATTAAATATCTGATAGATGTCAGGGAATTCTTTGATATCATCTACCACCACCCTAGTCTCAGGCATGATTGCTCGATTCTTGAAGCTGCTAGTTTTGTTCACAATGTCATTGTTGAAGAATTCTTCGGACCAGTTGACAATCCACATGGAGCGGTAACAATCAATCAATTGTTGTCTCACTGCGGGATCAGGTTCATGCATATTCACATATATCACCATGGTGTCATCAGTGGTGATCTCTATATCCTCCTATGTAGCATCTTCCTCATCCCTTACTCAAGTTTCAGCTTCTGTATTTACCGCAGGTGGAGAGGTGGTTTCATCTTCCTGAGAGTCACTTTCAGACTCTGCACTGCCCCTTGAATTATCAGCAGATTGGCTACCAGAAGCAGCATCAGATTTACTTCCCGAGTCCTCCCCATTACCAGAACTACTACCTCCCTCTTCACACTGAAGAGGAGTGTCCTGGAGGATAGCCCTCGCTGTTGTTGATCTAGTAGCTCGAGGTGGATGATCGTCAGGTGTGACATTTATTTGCACCTCGGAACTACTAGATTCGGAGTCATCATGAATTTCAGATTGAGAAGCAGTGAGGGGGGCAGGTTTGGTTACGTTATTTCTTTGAGGAGCCATAATACCTGAGAATTACAAAACTCATTAGTTACACAAATCAATAAAATGACACACTATCGGGTACTCAGAATTCCCCTATGTAATTACATTATGACGCCTTGCCTTAAGAATGTCGTCACCCAATCTATCATTGGGAAGGGCCACGGAATCAAGAGATGAAATAGCAACAAAAGTACAAAATTAAACTGTACAAAATATGAGTAAACTGTACGGAAGCTCCCACGGGCCGTGGTAGGTACCACGGTCCATTATTCCCCTCGTGGATTTCTCACAGACTCAGTGTGCAACAGGAGGTTTACCAAGTACTGTTCACAGACAATTACACGGCTCTAAAGTGAACCACGGTCCACGATACCTGATGGGTGGAAGGAATTTATTTGTGGTCCACGATTGGTTTCACTGCTCGTGGTAGCTTCCACGGTTCGAAAAACCTATCGTGATCTTACACTTGGCCGGTTCTTTAGTCATTTGTTTCCCCAGATTCATCAAACTCCCATTTTTACACAGGATCACACCCACACGTATCCACACAGCACTACTATCCTTTATGAATTCAACTGCCCTCATAAACTCACAACTGATTTAGAAACACTGTGATCATACCCATGTACAAAACAATAAACTATACCTAATTCAACTTAACTCACAACAAATAAAGTAGTTCATCACATAATCATGCTAAACTCAGTTAAATTGAAGTAATTCACACTCACTTTTATACATGATTAAACTTATTGTAAGTGATAAGAGAACTTACTTGGAACGTAGAAGAAAGTTTCGCTTAGCAAGAGGGATCAGTGAATTCGACTTGATGTTCTTAATACTTAGGATTAGGGCTTTGATTCTTTGATATATTTAGAAATTATGGATGATGGGAATCGTTTTTAACCTTTTAAGAACCGTTATGGAAGAGACTAAGATGAAAAACCCTGACCCTTGGCGATTTAGGAATCATATAGCCGATTCTTTTAATTTTACTACAATCGTAGATCGGGTCGGGTATTGGTGGGACTGGGTTATAGACAATGGACCGTTAAAGTGCCCGTGAAGGTCACCACGGTCCGTCCAGTGATCCGTGGAACCGACTTGGGACGAAGTGCTTACCTGTGGTTCAAGAGAGGCTAGACGGTCCGTACAAATCATGACGGACCGTGAACCCTTTCTTGCAAATTACAGTAGCTCCTTTAGGTTAGTGCTAAGATTGACAGACCGTGACAGTGCTCGTGAAGGGCACCACGGTTCATGATGCTACCCATGAAGAGTAGTCTGCACCCAGTTCGTACACTTTTTAACCCATTTTCTCCTACACACATCAACACACAGTGACTCTATAAAAACTATGAAAATAAAGAAAAAGGGAAAGACCTACTACAATTACATCTTGGGTTGCCTTCCAAGCAGTGCACAATTTAACATCGCGGCGCAACACATGTTACTTGATTACTCAGACTTCATCAAGTTTGCATTCCTCCATAATCTTCACATCCTCTGGAACACGCAAGTACGCTTGGATTCGCTGGCCATTGGCTTTGAATCTTTCACCCTTATCATTTTCCAGCTCAATAGCACCCGACTGAAACACATGTGCTACCTTAAAAGGTCCACACTATTTGGATCTCAACTTTCCCGAAACAGACGGAGTCGGGAGTTGAAAAGTAACACCAAGTCACCAGGAGTGAAGCTTCTTTTCTAAATATGCTTGTCATGATATAGCTTCATCCTTTCCTTATACAGTGCATACCTCTCATAGGCTCTTAGACAGAATTCATCCATCTCATTGATCTGATCCAACCTCAGGTTTGCAGTTTCGCTCGAACTATGGTTCAGCTTTTTCAAAGCCCAGAGAGCTTTATGCTCAAGCTCAACCGGCAAATAACATGCCTTTCCAAATACCAATTGATATGGAGACATACCAATAGGCGTCTTGAAAGTTGTCTGATATGCCCATAAAGCATCATCTAACTTCCGTGCCCAATCTGTCATGTTGGCATTCACCGTTTTAGACAAAATTGCTTTAATTGCTCTGTTGGAGACCTCCACTTGGCCAGTGGTCTGTGGATGATATGGTGTTGCTACCTTGTGTTGTTTAACTCTATATTTAGCCAGAAGAGAGTTGAATACCTTATTGCTGAAATGAGAACCACCATCACTGATGATAGCTCTGGGTGTACCGAACCTTGAGAAGATATTCTTCTTCAGAAAACCAGCAACACTCTTACCATCATTCTCAGGCAAAGCAACTGCCTCAACCCATTTGGACACATACTCCACTGCAACCAAAATGTACTTCTACCCATAGGAGCTCACAAATGGGCCCATGAAGTCGATTCCCCACACATCAAACAGTTCCACCTCTAGAATAGGTGTCATGGGTAACTCATGGCACCGAGAGATGGCTCCTTGTCGCTGGCACACAACACAACTCCTCACTACATCCATCGCATCCTGATGAATTGTGGGCTAGTAGTACCCACACTAAAGTATCTTGTGGGCTGTCCGAGCACCTCCATGATGACCACCTACCGGAGAAGAGTGACAGACTTCTAGAATATGTAACATCTCAGCTTCAGGAACGCATCGCCTGGTGATGTTGTCAGCACACACCCTGTACAGATAAGGTTCATCCCAAAAGTACTTACCCACATCATGCAGGAACTTTTTCCTTTGTTGATATGTCAGCCCCTCAGGCATGAAATCACTAACGAGAAAATTAGTAAAATCAGCAAACCAAGGAATAAGATCAAGAATAGCGGCTAATACCTGCTCATTCGGAAATGCATTATTTATTTCAAGCTCCAGCTCTTCCTTCTTTTCAGCCTCAAACCTAGATAGGTGATCAACTACCTAGTTCTCACAACCTCTCATATCCTTAACCTCAAAGTCAAACTCCTAGAGAAGCAACACTTATCTGATCAACCTTGGCTTGGCATCTTTGTTCACCATGAGGTACCTTAGAGTAGCATGATCTGTGTGAATTATCACTTTAGTACCCAGCAAGTATGCTCTGAATTTCTCAAAAGCATACACCACAGCTAGTAGTTCATGTTTAGTGACTGTGTAATTGTGCTCCATTCAGTGACTTACTAGCACAGTAAATTGGATGGAACATCTTGTTTCGCTTCTACCCCAATACAACTCCTAGAGCAGTACCACTAACATCACACATCACCTCAAATGGTTTGGCCTAATCTGGGCCAATGATCACTGGGGCAGAGATTAGCTTCTCCTTTGGGCATTCAAAAGCTCTGAGACATGCCTAATCAAAAACAAATTTCACTTCCTTCTCCAAAAGCTTGCACATGGGGTGTGCAATCTTAGAGAAGTCCTTGATTAAACGCTTATAGAACTCGGTGTGTCCTAAGAAGCTTCAAACACCGTTCACACAGATCGATGGAGGTAACTTTTCAATCACCTCAATTTTGGCCTTATCGACCTCTATCCCCTTTTGTGACACTTTGTGCCTAAGGACTATGCCTTCCTTGACCATGAAATGGCATTTTTCCCAGTTCAGTATTAGGTTGGCCTCATCGCATCTCTGTAGGGTGCTGCTGAGATTAAATAAATAATCATCAAAGGTATCACCTACTACTAAAAAATCGTCCATAAAATTTACCTCCAAAGTGTCCTTCACCATGTCCTAGAAAATAGACATCATACACCTTTGAAATGTTGCTGGTGCATTACATAGTCCAAATGGCATGCGTTTAAACGCAAAGGTACCATAAGGACATGTGAAGGTGATATTTTCCTGATCTTTAGGAGCAATTGATAGTTGGTTGTAACCAGAGTATCTATCTAATAAATCGTACCACCCTTTGCCAACCAACCTGTCAAGCATTTGGTCCATGAAAGGCATTGGGAAGTGAGCCCTCAAAGTCCACTTGTTCATCTTCCTGTAGTCCATGCATACTCGCTATCCAGTGACTGGTCTCTGCTAGACTAACTCATTCTTGGCATTTGCAACCAAAATCATACCGCCCTTTTTGGGCACATATTGCACTGGACTGACCCAGAGACTATTAGAAATGGGGTACACCACCCCAGCATCTAACCACTTAATGATCTCCTTTTTTACCACCACTTGGATAGGTGGGTTTAACCTCCGCTGGTATTTAATGCTTGGGTTGCAGTCCTCCTCGAGTTGAATCTTATGGGTGCATATGCCTAGAGGTATTCCGATGATATCCGCAATGGTCCACCCAATGGCCCTTTTGTACCTTATCAATACCTTGATCACAGCCTGAACCTGTTCATCATTCAAAGCTGCAGCCAAAATCACAGGTAAAGTGTTTTTCGCTCCCAAAAATACATACCTTAGGTGATTGGGTAGCTGTTTCAGTTCCAGCACCGGTGGCTCCTCAATGGATGGTTTTGCTGGAGGATTCGGCCTGTTTTACAAGTCTAGGTCCATTTTTTTTGGAGCATACGAGTGTGCTCCCATACCCTGCAAAGCATTCACGGTCTCTACATAGTCAAATCGGAAATCAGCTTCAAAGTTCATCAGCACTGCAGCAAAGGTGTCAACAGGCATCCTTTCTTCTATGGGTACTCTCATTTCTTCTTCATTACCAACCTCTACTGCAGAAACTATATTCATGTCATGTGGTTGTTTCATTGACATGCAAATATTGAACTTAATCTCTTCTTTGTTGAGTCTGAATTTCAGTTCTCCTCGCTCAACATCTACCAATGCTCATCCTATGGACAAAAATGGTCTTCCCAAAATAATGGGAACCTCAAAATCTACTTCGCAATCCAAGATCACAAAGTCTACCGAAAAGATAAACGTGTCCACCTTTACGAGCACATCACATAGGATTCGCACAAGCCACTTCACTGACCTATCTGCCATCATTAACCTCATTGTTGTGGGTCTTGGAACTCCTAACCCTAATTGCTTGTAGATGGCTAATGGCATCAAGTTAATACTGGCTCTTAGATCACACAAGGCCTTTGCAAATCTGATTGATCCAATGGGGCATGGTATAGTGAATGCACCTGGATCTTCTTTCTTCTGAACCAGAGATCTGGTAGCAATGGCGCTGCAATGATGAACATCGTTAGTCAAACCAAGACTTACAGCTCTCTTCTTTGTAACCAAGTCTTTCATGAACTTGTCATATCCTGGCATCTACTCCAGGGGTTTCACCAGTGGTATGTTTAATGAAAGTTGTTTCAGCATGGTAATGAACTTTGCAAACTTCCTATCTTCATCTTTCTTTTTTAGCCTTTGAGGGAAATGAGGAGGTGGTCTTGGGATTTGCTATAAAGGCATGTTTCCCTCAACCTCCTTCTCTTTTCCTCTTTCAGCTTCAGCCTCCTCTCTTCTAGCTTGCTCCACAACCTGTTCATTCTCAGTACCTGTAGAAATTGATTCATTAATAATCTTACCACTCCTGGTGGCGATGGCCATGCAGCGCCCGTCCTTCTTAGGATTTTGGATTGTGTCACTTGGTAGTGACCTATTCTTCCTCTGATTTAATTATGCTGAAAGCTGCCCCAACTGCTGCTCCATTTTCTTGATGGAGGTGGTGTGAGAGTCCACCAGTTAACTCATACTCGAGAAGTCACCTCTCATCTCTTTAACCCCTCCATCAGTGGACTCAACATTCTGGAGTACCTTAGCCACCATGTCTTCCAACTTAGATCCGTTAGAACTACCACTTGCCCGGTCTCTATTACATGGTGGTACATACACACCACTGCGATCATTCTTGTACCCATCTCTGTTCTGCCAGTTTCCCTGCTCTCTGTTTTTTGGCCTATCATATTGTCTTTCTCTAGAATAATTCCGACCTGCATTTCCCGAATTGTAACCATGGTTTCCCAAGTTATAATTCCAAAAATCTCCTTGATTGCCCAGGTAGTTAGCTTCCTCATCTAGATCGATGTCCTGATCTTCATACATGTTCTGTTGTCCCACAGCATTTACCTTTTCAGACTTGGCGACAATATGCTTTGTAAGTAGATCTATTTGAGTCCTGATGTGTGCCATCTCTTGGTCCCTTTCTTCTTCTCGCTTCCTTTTCTTAGCTAAAAGTTCATAAGTATACCCAAGATCTCATACTTCTGCATCTCTGGTGTACCATGCCTTGTTATTCTTTGACACCTCGTCCATCAATTGTATGCTCTCTGAGAATGGCTTCCTCATAAAAGATCCTCCACACACTATATCAGCAACACGTTTAGTAACATAATTGAAGGATCTATAAAATGCCTATTTTAGATGTCTCTCAGTGAGACCATAGTTTGGACACACCTTTAGCTTTTGGCTGAATCTCCACTAGGTATCATACATTGCTTCTCTTGGTAGTTGCTTATGGGCACTTATCTAGTCTTTCATTTGCAGCTCATTTGATTCTGGAAAGAATCGTTCCAGGAACGCTTCCTTCAGTTCAGTCCAAGAATTGATTGAGTCATCAGGCATCTCATTCAGCCAATTTGTTGCCTCTCCAGTAAGAGACAATGGGAACAGCCTCGGTCTCATTGATGTCTGGCTAACTCTAGGAATTTCTTGCGATTTGCAGATCACCACAAAGTTCATTAAATGTTGATTAGCATCATCACCAGTTGCACCCTTAAACATACCTTTCAGATTTCAGTAGTTGAATCATAGTGCTGGTGATTGTGAAGTTAACAACTGGAGGTAGTGCAGGTAACACTATATCTCCCGTGGCTCCAGCTCCATCCAAGTCTAAGTCATCCTCCTCATACATCATGTGAGCTGCATGTTGTGCTCTACGCCTTGGAGCTATTGGTTGGTGGTGGGGAGGAACGATTCCATCCACTGCTATATTTTCATCCACTACCCTAGGTTGGTTGTTCACAACATGCGGCTGAACACCTCTTGCGATGGTTTCAGCTTCCAATCCAAATCTCTCTCTTTGTGCCTCCAGTTCTTGTGCGTTCACAATTTTTTGAATAGTTCTTTGAAGTTCTGGATCGTAAGGAATCAATGGAGCTCATTTACTCCTAGTATTTGGCATACATTGTCGAACTCACCTGAAAGAGACACAGATAAAAAACAAGACGTAAAATTAGGAAATCTAAATACACTTAGAATAAAAGCTAGTAAACCACTTCTAAATTGAAATTCCCAGGCAACAGCGCCAAAATTTGATACGTCCAAACTTACACCTCAATTAAGAGATATAAACGGTTGAAGTCAATTTATAACTCAACGTGAGTTGAGGTCGATCCCATAGAGAATTTCTTTACAGATATGATTTCACTATCACATTTTACTCAAATGTCATTATTAGTTCCTAAATAAACAATTACTGAAAGTAAAATTGGGTTTAGCATTAACGCTTTAGTAGCCAAAATTGTAAAGTAACTCTAATTCAACAACGAACAAGATATCAGTTTTGAAGTTGTTTATATAATTAACTAAAACTAGGATTGTGTTCCCCATAACGTTGCATCTAACGTTCTTACGTAATTGAGTTTTAGGCAACTTACGTCTACAAATTACATGCGAGTTAATTATAGCTGACACTTCTCAGTCTACAAAGATAATCTTCACTCAAGTCTTCTCGTCCCAGAGTGTTACACGATTTGCCCTCACCTACAATGGTGTTGAGATTCTTTTCTCTCAAACTCGAACTTTGACTCTATTTAGTTAGATTAGTTTAGCTTTTTCCTAACTATCATTTTTCTCTTGAACAAATGACAGATACAGGCTCATCCTAATGTGTGCACTCATCAGAATACATGAATAACAATAACTAAACTACAGTTTGTAACCACAAATTGCCTTTCACTCGTTTCACAAAATCACAATTAGAATTGTATCATGATCCCACAACCTCAGTTGTGGTGTTTTAGCTACTCATAATTTCACATAAATGTTCAAAAACATATAACTAAAACATGTTAGAAAATACTAACGAGAATAAGCAAATCAACCACCACTTTGATATTTCAAGAACCGGAAAAGCCGAACTTCAAACTTAATTCTATATCCGAAATTGAAAATCAAAAGCTATGAATTCTGGAAACTTGTTCGTCATTCAATGAAAGATAAGATAAAACATACAAAAATGCTCTAATTAATTTTAAAATAGTGTTTTAAAAAGAGTCCTACTCGAAGTAGGACTGAAATGTCGAACCCTTCACTCCCACTTCTACGGCCCGTCGAGGTCTTCACGATCCGTGAAGCCCTCTGTGGTCTTCCCTTGGAATTCCCCAAAATTTGGTCTTCAATACTCTATCACTGGAACATGCATCACGGACAACATGACGGACCATTAAAGAGACCACGGTCCGTCTGGGTATTCGTGGTCTTCACTTGGACTTTCCCAAAGTTGGGTCTTCAAAGTCATCACACTGGAAAGGGTACTACGGACAGCACCACAGACCGTCATAGGGACCACGGCCCATGAAGGTGTCCATGGTCTTCCCTTTGCTCCAACATCTTTTAGCTTCTAAATCCCCTTCACTGCCTTATTACCACGACAAGCACCACGGGCCGTTGTGAGGACCACGGCCCGTGAAGTCGTCCGTTGTCTTCACTTGGTTCAGTTCCTTTTTCAATTGTTCCTTGCCCATTCAATGGTTCAGTTTCACGACCAGCACCACAGTTCGTAACAAAGACCACAACCCGTATAGGTGCTTGTGGTCTTCACTTGGCATTTGGTTATCAACAGACTTCTTTTCTTACATCTGTCACGTCCACCTGTTTCACCTGTACAAACACTACCAAACATATTATATGCACATAAATACACTCAATTCTAGTATCAATTCTTAGTTTTCAAGCATCAAATATGCCAAGAGTTCGAGGCACATAATCAGTTTTCTCAGTTTCATGGCTAGTGGTTGATTTCAAGATTTCCGAGCTTTGGTGAGTCCTCATGCTTCTATGATGGACTTTCATTGTTTCAGATAATTTCTTGTATTTCAGTTTTGGAAATGATGTATGGGCTAGGCCTAATTTCATTCTATTGTATTTGATTTCTATTGAGACAAGTGTTTAGACTTATGCTTTTATTTTATAAAACTATTGGACTTGGACTATTGTTTTACTCTTATTGTTCTATTTCTTATGTTATGAAAGCTAAGTGGATTGTATGGGGTCCTTAGGGGTCTTATACACCATGTTACATCTAGGGGGTACCCCTAGGTCGTAACAAGGTTTATGTAAGCATTATTTATTACCCTTAAAAGTTTGGTTGAGGGGATCATATATAGTCGGTGCGGGTAACGATTACTGATAGACTACTATAGAAGTGGGAAGTTAAGAGAAGCATTTGAGAAAAATGTCTTAGAATGAATCTTAGTTCCTACCTATGGAGAGTTCAGTAGCCATGGGATTAGCCTTTCTTGAGTGGTAGAGTAAATTTAATATAGACTAGCTTAGAAATGATTCAATAGATCCATAACTTTAAAGTATCAACTTCAGACCTAAGGTGGAGATGATAAGATGAGAAACCAAGTCTAGTGGTGAGAATCAAATACTAATGTGTTCAGAAAGAGTTAAAGGGATATATCGATCCATCCATACTTTAGTGTATTCTTCAAAGTTCAGTTGTCACAACTATAATATCCCGTGCCTTCCAACACATATACGATTCGGTGAACTCAAAAAAAAATCAAACTCGAGATAGTAAAAAGTGGTATATGGTGTAAAAGTCAAAGTGTTCAAGTGCGTATTAGTGCTACAGTCTTGTAAGAACCTATGATTGGGAAAATGGTGTAAAATAAGTGAGGTGAGGTGCTTGATTGACTAAACTATGCAAGTTGGTGACAAGTAAGTGATGCACCTACTTAAAATTAGTAGACTGCATTTTAAGTGAAAAGGGCAAGTAGGGGATGCACCTACTTAGAATAAGTGAACTACACTTTAAGTGAAAAGGGCAAGTAGGTGATGCACCTACTTAAAAACTTGTGGCAGAAATTAAGGAGGTGATGCACCTACTTGCTTAAAGTAAAGCACCATATTATTTCTCAAATTTATTAAGTGCAAACATCCATACGGGACCTTTAAAGGACTCAAGCTTATCACATATCCTTCATCACTTATTCTCCAGAAAATTACTCCCAAGGAAAGCCATAAAAGCTCCAAGAGTTCTTGTTTACAGCTTCACCATTAAAATCTGAAGCAAACCCTTTGTTTTTCAAGTACAAGTTGGTAGAACATCTCCCATCTTAAGTAATTCAAGTGAATAATCTGATTTAACGTCAAGGTAAGGGAGAGAGACAACCTAAACCTTAAAGAATCCAAGTCTTAGCAAGTGAGGTTTCTGTCAAGCAAGGTAAGCTATGGAAATTTTCATCCATCTCTTGTTGTTGCATTGTTTGTATAAGTTTTTATTTGTTAATGATTTGATGAGTGTTGCCTCTATATGGTGTGAGCTTGGTAAATGTTCATGATTTATGTGCTTATTGGTGCGGCCATGAAGTGGAGTCCCTTTTAAATTTTGATTGTGAGCTCGTTTGAGCATTTTAAATGTAACGTTAGTTGGATATCACGGGATGTTGATCGGAATTCGTGAGTTCATACTGCTACTTCCACATTGTGATGCTTAGCGACTATTTTATGTATCATAAAATATGAGGGTGTGGCTGGATATGTGCAAAGAAGTCATGCGAACTGGTTAGAGGATAGAACATTGACTGTGTAGTGATACGCAACTTAATTGTGTGTTGCATGACCTTACTTCCTGCTACCCCTTTGTATATTGTTTTCCAAACGTTATGAAGCCCGAGGAGTTTTGGAGGACCTTATAAAAAGTTTGTATAGTATATGGAAAAATTTGAGGAGAATGGATGGGAAGAACACCCTTGATGGGATCAATTATATATTTACTACCAATTACTATTTGGGTCTGATCAAGTAGCCCAAACTTGTTGATCAACTACTAATGCTAGTTTTATTATTTAATCTATTGTAAATAAATAATCTGAAAGGAAGATGGTTAACTCATTATAATATCCAAAGTTGTGCAGCAAGGTAGCAAGGCTATTTTATTCCATATCTTTTGGCATGATATGTGTATCAACAAATTGAGATCTCTAAGTGATCCTCATGGTAAAAGATACAATGTGAGGGTGTACACTCTCCAATATAGCTAATGATCTTCCTTATAATGTCCAAGTTTTCAAAAGTCTGTCAAACTACTTCTACACGTGTTCATTATCCAATATATGAGTGTTTATACTTCAAAAGTACTATTTTGACAAAGGTACTTTTAATAGTAAGCTCCATGAGTTATCTACCATGTCAAATGAGGTTCATTGAGTCAATAAGACCCTTCATTATATATGTTACAAGTATTCATATGTCAGATACACATTATGTCCATTATTTATTTTATATGTCCTTGCGTGGAATGTACAACCTTTATTTGGGTTTCTCCATGTGCTTCACTAGTTCAGATGTTTATGCAATCTTTCATTTGACATCGTCTACTAAGTGTTTAACTATATTTTTATCTTATACAGTTCTTTCCTTTCTATTTGAGGAGTTACAGTCTCTATTACAAATGAATGTATGCCCCCGTGTGAAATGTCCAAATATGTTTTAAATGAATCATCTTCTAAGTAGAATCACTTGCCCACTTGTTATACACCTTAATGACTCATTTTTCAACATATCCTTACTTGCCAAACACCTTCATGGATCATTAGTAATCTTTGTTCTCAAATGAAGTTCATGAATCATATAAGTTCCTAAGTAGCACAATAAAGTTACATTTGCTTCATATATCATTGTTTCTTCCTCAATTAATTTATTCACATGTCTACATCACTGTTATATATCCTAAATCTCAAAAGAGTTATGAACATCAAAAGAACAATCTCAAAGATTAAAAAGACAAGGTAAACTGAATCTATATAATTATAGGTGGTAGCTCAGGGGTTAAATTACCTAGAATGGGCCGATCCTAATTCTTGTACTTAAAGGTGGAAACTCAGGGGTTGTAAGACCTAGCATGGGCCGATCCAATCCATATTATTATGGGTGGCAGCCCAGGGGCTAAAAGCTAGCATGGGTCGATCCTGATTTATATATTTATGAGGACTACATCCCAAGGTTAAAATGCCTAACATGGGTCATCCTCTTCTACCTCTAATCAGCTGGTCATCATGTCACATGATACAAAGTCTATAAGACAAATATGAGTAAACTAAAGCAAAGAATGTAATGTACATGATTCCACAAGAATAAGCAAAGGTGAATGTAAGGTACATGTTTACAAGTGTATAAGCAAAGGTGGTCTCTTATTCTTATATATACAGAATATTTGTACATTTGTACCTGATTTAACTTGAGCTCTTATTTTATATATGCTTACTTTATGCCTTACTTATTAAATACATTCTTTTGTACTGATGTCCCTCCTGGGATGTTGTGCTTCATGTCGCAGGTACAAGTACTCCAGCAAATAAAATCTCTCAGTATAAGCATAGGATACTCAACGACCTTTGGTGAGCTCCATTTTGCTTTAGAACTTTGTTGAGTCTCTAGCATACATTTGAAATTATATTATAGTTAAGGGGTATGGCGGGGTCCTGTCCCGTCATAAGCTAAGTGTCTATCTTTTAGAGGCTTTGTATACTAATGTCAAAGTAAAGCACATGTTGTGTCTTGTTTTCTAGTATTCAAGGCCTCAACAGCCAAGTCATGTACATTTATTTCGGGACTATCTATATGGGTCTTTTATTAGAGTATCTTCTTATACTCATCAAAGATTTATAATTTTAATAGGTGCATGTACGATAAGCAAAAGTTATAAGTTGGTTCTCTTGGGTCTTCAGGGTATCGAGTGTCTGTCTGTCTCAATGGAATTTGGGGCATGACAAAAGTGGTATAGAGAAGGTCATCCTAGGTGTCTTCAAAGTCGTGTCTAGTAGAGCCTTACTTATTAATGTGTTGCGTGCCACATTTATAATTAAGGGGTTGCTTGGATATTTAGGAAATCTAACATTTCATAATCTAGATTGTGAAATAGAGTTATGTTAAGAAGTCTATTCCCACTCATATTATGATCTATTTAATCCAGATTATATCTACCACAGTTAAGGTTAAAGGTGTCCTAAAGGCCAACACCAGCATCATCCAAGAGGAAATTTCTAGAGAAAGGTCTCATGTTATCAAAATTCAGAGAAAGGCTTGTAAAGGTTTATGTGTTACTTGCATCTACAACTGCATTTATACCACTTGCATCATCTTGATTTATCTAAGCAAGATATAATAGGGTTACTTATATGTTTCATAATAAATGGTTACCTAGTCAAAGATATGGGCTACAATAGTATATAGTTTCTTAGAAGAAAGTGACTTGTTCTTGAGTTTGAGATTTCCTTCACAAGACTCCTTCAGTGATTTTAGGATATAATCCTATAAAGGGCAGTTAGTGCCTTGTCAATAATGAAAATAGAATCTTCCAGATTATGTATGTATTAGAAATAGAAGTTATTGATTAAGTTTTATGTTAGTTAATGGCGGAATCATAGTCTGGTATGTGAATGTACCACATTGGTATTGGCTAGAGATATCCTTAGTTATCTAATGGGACCTAAATTCTTAATCATCATCTCAAGTATATTAGTAGTTCGAATTATAGGATAGGTGCATAAGACCACCCCAATTAGGGTAAAATGAGTGATCCTTATGTGGTGAGAAAACTCATAGGATAAGTACTTTAATTGTTACATATAAAACTATATGTATTTTCTTTCTGTATTGTGGTCTATGTTTTGGTTATAGAATAGAATGCAACGAAAAAGATTAAGGTTGGAAATGTTGAAGGGTTAAACATAAGTTATGGTCTATTAGAATATTATCAATAGAGAAGGAGTAGTATTAGTTAAGCACTAGCAGAAGAGTATTTGGTTACATAGAAAACGAAGGAGAACGACAATTGAATATCCATATAATGGAGGGATGAGTTGAGTGAAGTTCCCTGATAGTACAAGAAAATGACGTATATGAGTGTTAGAATAATAGGTGACATAGGTTGTGTCTCTATTGTAGAGGATTATTATTAAGCATGTGATATAGAAAAAAAAAAGGGAAAGATAGAGGGATAAGCACACCAGAAGAACTCACTAAACATTTTTTTCTTCTTTCGTTAGACAGAGGAATCATTTTAATATTGATGTTCATTTTTGTACCCAATCTTAATAGCTACAAGAATAAAGAGGGAGATCAAAAGATTGCATTGATAAAAGATACATTGACCAGTGTTGTACCCTGGGCTGCACCTACATTACTCATAGAAAAAAAAAGATTGGTGATTATACATACATACATACATATAATACATACATACATATATACATATATAAATACATACATACATATATATATATACATACATACATATATATATATATATATATACAT
>JAJOOR010010382.1:0-38312 GCA_036250505.1 Solanum acaule | reverse complement strand
GGCTTAGTTATTACTTCACACCAATCGACACTAGCATATTAGATAGTATCACACTAAATCTATGTTGATAATTCTTTTCTTGTTGATTACCTCCTTGGTCCGGCAAGTAGCAACAAGGCGAGTTCTAACGCGTGCACTCATTAAAAAGACTTTTGAATGAAAGAATTATCAATGCATGCAAAATACTATTCAAGAGTTTCTTATTTACTATTCATACTTTGTTAATCGCTCATGGATCCCACAACCCTAGTTGTGGAGTTTAGTTACCCATAATCATATGAACATAATTCATTGTTTTAGATGAAAGAATTATGAACTTACGTAGTTGAGAAAAATAAACCCAGAAATTCAACTTGAATTGCAAACCAAATCTTCAAAACTAACTTTTGGAAATCAAGAATTGCTAGGGTTGCAAAATTAATTCCCAAGTCACAAAGTAAAACAAAAGTAATAAAGTTTTTTCTCAAAAACGAGGTTTACATGCCCTATTTATAGAAAACAAGTCCTAAATTAAAAGGGAAACAAATTAAGGAAAGTTTGTTCAGCCACGCATCTTTATTCCATGAGACTGACTCACGAACCGTCAGGACTTAGAAAATATTTCAACTTCAAAAAGTCAACTTCTCTAAAGCAAACGACGGAGTTGCATACGGACCATAGATCGATCTACGGTCCGTCAATCCCATTTCATAGCTCCACAATTAGAATCTTCAAAAATCAGGTACTGGAACCCTCGCAGTCTCAATCTACGGATCAACAGTACGGTCCGTAGATCAATCTATGGACCATCAATGGCCACCGTGGTTCCACACTTGGTCAGATTTCCCTGATTTGCCTTTCCTGCTGATCTACGCCATCACCTACGGAGCGTCAATGGACCTACGGTTTGTAGATCACCTCCGTAGATGCCCTTTTCTGTAGTTCTTTCAGCTGTCTCTTTACTTCCACGCCTGAACATCTTTCCTGTAAAATATGACAAAAACACATAAAAACCAATACAAAAAGGCCCTAGACACACACAAATTGTAAGTGAAATGTATTAGAAATACCGTAAACTCACGGTATATCAATAATCTACTCCAAACCATCCTCAATTAACTAACTTTTATCTCAAGAACTCATCAAACACATCCTAATTCCAGAACGGAAATAATACTTTCAAGAAACAAATCAAGAACTCAAATTCTTCAACTTCAAGAACGAAACATCGCTGAAAATAACATGATTGGTGTGTGGGTGAATGAACCCAACACTATGAGAAACTCACATACCTCAAAGAACTAGGTTCTTGGCAAAATCTTGAATTTCTTGAACGAACGCTTGGAACTTTGAACTTTTTCTCCTCTTTTCTCTTCTTGAACTCTTTTCTAAAACCCTAAGCGTATTTGGATTTATGAAAATTGACAAAATCAGATTTGTCCCCAAAATATTACTAAAATTCGTTTTAAGCTGATTGGGTAAGGAAAAGACCAAAATACCCTTCATATTTTCGGGTAACTTTCCTTAATTGGATAGTCCGACTTCAAATGGGCATATCTCCCTCATACGAGCTCGAAAATGAGCAAACTCGGTGGCGTTGGAAAGAGGATTTCAAGACCTTTCATTTGATATTTTACGGGTCTCCTAACTCATCCTGTGCTAAAAGTTATGATCGTTTGAAGTTGACCCAAAACTTAAAAGAACTAAGGAATGACTTGAATGAATTCTCTTTAATTCTTTTTGGAACTCAAGGTGCTATATATCTAGTGACCTGACCTTAATACTTGAAAATTTTTAAATTTTTTGGTAAAATCTTACTCACAACGAAACATGGTTCGAGACTTAGCTAAAAAAAAAAAATCTAGGGTGTTACACCTACTAACCCTACTCCCTACCCCCACACTACCAAGAAAATTATTTTTGAAAAATATTTCAAATTTAATTTATTTTTATTTCTTACGCCACTTCCCCGCCACCCCTGTCAAATTCTCTTTTTTTTAAAAAAAAAAAACTAATTTTGGGAAATATTTCAAAAAAAAAAATCATTATTTAGCCACCCCCGCCCCGTCAATTTTTCATTATTACCCCCTCGCCCTCCCCCCCGCCCACCCAGTAATTGATATGGAAATGTTTGTTGGCTAATGATCATTCACAACTTGACAAACTTCATCTTGCTTGCGAAGATTAGGGATTCTTTCAGGTATATATACATTTTACTATGAGGGAAAAAAAGTAGTTATTTGATTGATATCTTGTTGGTTTACATGTTTAACCTAGCTCTCCTTCAAAGTTAATTTCATTCATAATTCTTTGAAGGTATATACACTAGCTACTAGATATTTTTTTAAAATTCTATTATAATAACATATTTTTTTGTGAAATTCCTAAATCAGCTCAATGCATGGTGAAACAAAATCTTATTAAAATAGTAGGAAACTTTCTAATTTATCTACGTGAAATAATTAGGAGTACTATTTTTCTTCGAGAAAAGTATTGAAAATACCTCAAAACTTGCCACAAGTTATTAGTTTCGTTCTCAAACTATTGACAGTTAAAGTCGAGAGAAGTGTTGAAAACACCCTTAAACTTGATGAAAATTTAAGGTTATATTTCACTCATGTTGCAAAATCGAAATGTATTTAAGTTTCGTTAGTCAAATAGAACAGTTCTCTCCTCCCCTCAGTCCCTCTGACGCATCCGTTATGGTTATCTCATACCCCCCTTTTTCTTTTCGTATGATTTTGCTTACTATAACTGTGAATGATTCAAAGATAAAACTATTAATTTGCATCATTTACAAAAATATTTATAAAAATAGTCACCAGACATTTATCAATGAAAAAACTAATAAAAATAGTGATTTTTTTTATGTCTTTTATATTTGGATGATGAATCCTGGAATGAGTTGTTCACAATTAGAGAGAGTTAAGTTAGAAAACCAAGGGTTCTTCGATTTACCCATGGAAGAGAAGAAAAAATTTGACCAAATGTAAGTACAATATATATCCCCACTCCCACTCCCATTTACAGAAAAACCAAACGACTTTTCGTAGTTTTGTTTGTGTCCCATCAATACTACTATTTTTTGCAGTGGCCTTTTTATCTTTACTTCTCAATTTTATTAATTATCCTAATTTTATCTCTATATTTTGTACTCCCTCTTCCTCATTTAAAAAGAATGATCTATTTTTTTTAATTCGTTTTAAAATAATTATTTTTTACATTATTGGTAATATTTTAATTTCAAATATTCACGTAGTATATTTAAGACCACAAGATTAAAGGACAATTTTATACATTTAATATATCTTTAATTTAAAATCACAAGATTCAAAAAAAATATTATCTTCTTAAATTTTGTGTCAAGTCAGAGAAAATAATGATTTATCAACTCTATAGTGTATAGACTGATTAATTATTGGAAAGTCATGAAGACATGGGCCTAGTGTCAGCACCAAATGACTTTATCAATATGATATTATTTTTAAATATTTTTTACTTCAGTTCTATTTGTCTACTGTACAATAGATATTTATTTTTACTTATTTAGTTTGATAATTAAAAAGATAATTTATCATTTACTTATTAAGTTGTTTTTATTATTAACAAATAGTTATTTTCCTAATGCATTTGTCAAAATAGTGAATTTATTATGTTTAAAAAATGATAAATTGAACCCGAATTTTAACATTTCAACCGCTAAAAAGTAGCTGAAAAAACACTTCACAAATTTTATCCAAAAAACTCTTGCATATACATAGAAAATTTATCAATCCATACTCACAAATATCTATTATTGCTTGTTTAAACCTCATAAAGACAAACAAACACAAACATATGTTATCCATACCACCGTGTGAATTAATAAAATAATCTCACCCAAAAAATGTGACATGCACCCAGCCAAGTACAAAAGACTTTTTCAACCGTTTGAACTGTAAACTATAATTATTTTGATTATCAAAGAGCAAGGATGAATTCCTTCACTTTCCAAAATAACACTGACAAATATTTATGGTTCCTCCTTTGGAAAAAGCAGTTGGTCTCTGAATTCCTTCAATGATTTTTACATCAATGGTTGCTTATTTATGGTCACAAAGCTAAGATCCTTCCACAACTAGTTCGAGAATGATAAGAATACTTTTGTCAAAAAAATAAAATAATCAAAGAACACCAAATTTTTATACTCTTACATTTGTTCCATAGGTTTCATATTCTGTGAATATTGTTGGACAAATGATAATCACACCCAGGATAATGTCCAAACTAAATAGCAATAGGAAGAGAGTAACAACGACACCAAATATTGAAATGGGTAAAATATGATACCCAAATAAGTAATACAACAATATTGATGAAAAACTTGGTAGTGTCAAAAGATTA
The DNA here is from genome assembly GCA_036250505.1 of Solanum acaule. Classification (NCBI taxonomy): domain Eukaryota; kingdom Viridiplantae; phylum Streptophyta; class Magnoliopsida; order Solanales; family Solanaceae; genus Solanum; species Solanum acaule. The sequence goes on along the minus strand of JAJOOR010010382.1, from coordinate 33,950 downwards.
CTACTCAAAACTCTTTTATTTCTTACAACTCACAATTATATTACTTCCACACTATTTTCTCACAAACTAAGAAGTAGTTTGTGGATTACTCTCTCTACTCTCTCTACTCTCTATTGCTTCTCTATTTTTTTGGTGTGTTCTTACAAATGAGCATAAGTGCTCTATTTATAAGAAAAATTATGTCCATTTGATGTCACTAATGACATCAAAGGAAACTAACAATTCAAACTTGTAGGTAAACAACTTTGACATAAATGTGGTAGCCAATTTTCACAAAGTTTGGCTGCCAAACTCTACCAAAATTCTACCAAACTTTGACTACCAAACTTCCACAAATGTGGCTACCAACTTTCACATTTGTAGCTTGCCAATTTTCACATTTGTGGTAAGTAATTTCAACAAATGTGGCTGTCAAATTAGTTGTTATTTTATTCCCACAAATCTCTCCCTTAATTTTGATTTTTCTTCTTTATTCCAAAGCTTGATCTCAATCTCTGAAAATCTTCAAACTTGAGAGGCTTTGTAAAGATATCCGCAACTTGATCATGAGATTTCACATACTTGAGCTCTACCTCTTTCTTGGCAATGCATTCTTGGATAAAGTGATACCTTGTGTCTATGTGCTTGCTCCGATCATGATACACTAGATTCTTTGCAAGTGTTTGCGCCGATTTGTTATCAACACAAATCATTGTGGCTTCAATTTGTGGCAAATTGAGTTCCTTCAATAATCTTCTCAACCAAATAGCATGATACGTGCATGATGTCTCTACCACGTATTTAGCTTCACAAGTTGAGAGAGTAACAATTGATTGTTTCTTTGAACTCCAAGAAATAACACAATCATCCAAGAAAAACACAAAACCAAATGCGCTTTTTCTATCATCAACATCTCCCGCATAATCACTATCACAATATCCCACAAGATTAAAATCATCAGAAAAAAAATAAAATAGTCCAAGGTCGATTGTATCTTTTAGGTAACGTAGAATTCTTCTAGCGACCTTCAAGTGAGTGGAGGTTGGAGCTTCCATGAAGCGACTTGCTACTCCAACTGCAAAAAGTATATCTGTTCTCGTACATGTCAAGTACCTCAGACTTCCTATGAGACTTTTGAATAGAGTGGAGTCCACCTTTTCTCCATCATCAAACTTTGACAATTTTGTCCCACTTTCCATTGGGGTGTTCACAGGGTTGCAATCGAACACATTGAACTTCTTCAATATCTCCTTTGTATAGATTTCTTGATATATGAAGATGCCTTCCTCCATTTGCTTCACTTCTAGGCCCAAGTAATATGACATGAGCCCTATGTCCGTCATCTCAAACTCAAGGGACATAACTTTGTTGAATCTTCAAATAAAGATAGGTTGTTACCCGTTAGAATGAGATCATCAACATAAAGACAAACAAATAGAATATCTCCATTAGTATGAACTTTAATGTAAAGAGCATATTCATGGAGACAACGAGTAAACCCATTGTCTTGAAAGTATTTGTCAATGCGACTATTCCAAGCTCGTGGAGCTTGTTTCAACCCATAAAGCTTTCTTCAACCTCAACACCTTATCTTCATGATTATTAACTACAAAACCCAATGGTTGCTCAACATACACTTATTCTTCAAGATATCCATTCAAGAATGCCGATTTGACATCTAGTTGATGGATTTTCCACTTCATTTGTGCCGCTAAAGAGATCAATACACGGATTGTCTCCATGCGGGCAATAGATGCATAGACTTCCTCGTAGTCGATGCCATGCCTTTATTTGTAGCCTTTAACCACAAGTCTTGCCTTGTATCTTTCTACCTCTCCATGGACATTCTTCATCTTGTATACCCATTTTACTCTAATTGCTCGATGGTCCTTGGGAAGAGTTGTTAACTCCCAAGTGTTGTTCTTCTCTATTGACTGGATCTCCCCCTCCATGGCTTGTCTCCACCTTTTGTCAGTAACAGCTTCATAAAAATTCATTGGTTCACTATCAGCAAAGAGACAACACAAAAAATCAAAATTAGTAATTTTTTCTGTGTCATCATAGAATTCTTGGATGCTTATCATCCTATGTGGTCTTTCACTTGAACTCTCTTGAGTAGATGGAGATGCAACATTTGCTGGTGAAGGATGCGGGGTTGAATCCTGTGCAGGTGTCATGGTCTCATGTTCTTCTTCATCTTCGACGTATGGAAGAAAATCATATGTTTTTTCTTCCGGAGCCTCCCAGTTCCATGATGTTTCTTCATCAAATTCAACATCATGACTCACCACCACCTTGTTATTGCTTGGATTGTACAATTTGTAGTCTTTTGAACTTGCATCATAGCCAACAAACACATACTTGACACTACGATCGTCAAATTTAGCTCTCTCTTGATGTGGAACATGAGCATAGGCTATGCTCCCAAAGATTCTCAAGTGCTTAACACTTGGTTTTCTTGCGCTCCATGCTTCTTGAGGTGTTTGATCTCGTACATTGTTTATTGGAGACCTGCTGCTCAAACAAACTACACAAGAAACAGCCTCGGCCCAAAATTCTTTTGGTAGATGTTTAACTTTCAACATATATCTAGCCATATTAAGAATTGTTTTGTTCTTTCTTTCTGCAACTCCATTTTGTTGGGGAGAGTAAGGTACCGTTAGAGGGCGACAAATTTCATGAGATTGACGAAAGGCATTAAATTCTTTTGAAGTGAATTCGCCTCCTCTATCGGACCTTAATGCTTTTATTTCATAGTTGCTTTCTTTTTCTACAAGTGCTTTGAAATTTTTAAAGGCAACAAAAACTTCAGATTTTTGCTTCAAGAAGTATACCCAAGTCTTTCTACTGAAATCATCAATAAAGAGCAAGAATTATTTTCTTTTACCAAAAGAAGGTGGATCAATTGGACCACACACATCGGTGTGTACAAGTTGGAGTGGCTTACTTGTTCTTGATGTAGTCTCCTTTGGAAAACTCCTCCTTGCATGTTTTCCAAGAAGACAAGCTTCACATAACTGATTTGGATGGTTGATTGACGGAATCCCATCAACCATGTTCTTGTCTCCCATTGATTGAGTGCTTCAAAGTTCAAGTGCCCAAATCACATATGCCAACACCATGAGTCATCGTTGTGGCCACACATATGATTGCTTGCTCCATTGTCAAGATACCATGAACTGCAATCATATGTATCTTCTTTGAGTGTTAATAATAATGTTGACTCGTCTTCATCTTTGTTGTTATGAACAAGATTAACTGTCTCTTCAACATTACTACGACATTCCCAAGAGTAATGCCCAATTTTATGACAGTTATAACACTCAATTTTTTATTTACCTCATTTCATTTGTACCTTGATAGGCTCCACGTCCTCTTCCTCCTCGTTGACCACAGCCACGACCTCTGAATGACTGGTGACTCTTATCTTCATTGTTGAATTTATTGGTATAACTTCTTCCTCTTCCACGGCCTCGCCATTGTCCATTTCCTTTGTAACTTTTCTCACCTTCAAATCCTTTGAAGGATGCCTAAGTTTTAAGAAGTTGCTCTAGTGGCTCTTCTTTTCTCCTTTTCATTTTCTCTTCGTGGGCTAGTAAAGAACCTTCCAATTGTTCTACCATCATAGAGTCTAAATCTTTAGACTCCTCAACAGCACACACAACATAATCAAATTTAGGTGTTAAAGAACGGAGGATCTTTTCTACCGCACGCACATCATCTACTTCCTCCCCATATCTTCTTAGTTTGTTTACAACAACCATCAATCTTGAACAGAAATCTGAAATGGATTCAAATTCTTTCATTTTTAAAACTTCAAAGTCAGCCCTTAGAGTTTGAAGTTTTATCTTCTTCACTTTATCAACTCCTTGGAGAGAATTTTGTAAAATCTCTCAAGCTTCTTTTGAGGTGGTTGCATCAGCCACCTTCTCAAACATGCCATCATCCAAACATTGTTGATCTTTCTTTCATGTCTTTAACAAGACCTCCTTTTCATTTGAGGACAAAGTTTCCTCATTAACGAGTTTTGTATAACCTTTGTCTACAATGTCCCAAACATCTTGAGAGCCAAGAATGACTTTCATTCGTTGACACCACTTTTCATAATTTTCTCTTGTGAGACGGGGGTACTGAAAGGAAAACGAACTATTATTTTCCATGGATTTGATACCACGTTGTTGGAAAAATAATAATCACACCCAGGATAATGTCCAAACTAAAGAGCAATAGGAAGAGAGTAACAACGACACCAAATATTGAAATGGGTAAAATATGATACCCAAATAAGTACTACAATAATATTGATGAAAAACTTGGTAGTGTCAAAAGATTACTACTCAACACTATTTTATTTCTTACAACTCACAATTTTATTACTTTCACACTTTTTCTCACAAATTAAGAAGTAGTTTGTGGATTACTCTCTATTGCTTCTCTATTTTTTTGGTGTGTTCTTACAAATGAGCATAAGTGCTCTATTTATAAGAAAAATTATGCCCATTTGATGTCACTATTGACATCAATGGAAACCAACAATTCAAACTTGTAGGTAAACAACTTTGACATAAATGTGGTAGCCAATTTTCACAAAGTTTGGCTGCCAAACTCTACCAAAATTCTACCAAACTTTGACTACCAAAACTCTACCAAACTTCCACAAATGTGGCTACCAACTTTCACATTTGTGGCTTGCCAATTTTCACATTTATGGTAAGTAATTTCAACAAATGTGGTTGTCAAATTAGTTGTTGTTTTATTCCCACAAATATATACTCAAAAAATTATCTTCCACAAGGCACATGGACACAGAGGAAATTCATGATTGTCTCTCCAAGGCCATTGTAAATGATATAAGAGTTGAAATCCATCAAAAGTATGTATGTCAGAAATGGAAAAATGATTCATGTAGAATCTAGGACATCTGATCCCAATAATTGCGCTCAAATTTTATTTTTTGCAACAAAAACCAATTGTAGCTGCACAACTAGGACCAACTCAAGTAAGAATTACTTCATCCAACACATGAATTTTTTTCCCAACAAATCAAAGTTGAGCTCCTTAGCAATCAAGCACATACATCAAACAAATTTGAATCTGAGAATGAAGAAGGCATAAATTTTAAGCTACATTAGCATCACAATGACATCATAAAAATGATGTCATCCATGATATTAGTAAAGATGGGTTAAAATTATTGTGGGTGATATTGTAACAACACTGTAGCACTTTTACTATAACAAATTTTTTGCTATAAATAGCCTCCCTCTCAATTTTGTAAGACATTATTTAATTTTCTTCCAAGAAACTTTCTCTCTCACAATAAAACTTGGTCAGAGCTTGTTCCCTCTTTATAATCTTTAAAGAATTTAGTCACGCTCTTTGCCACATCCATGTCTAGATGGTAAAGGCAATCAAATAACAAATTTCAGAAAATAATTAAGACTATTGATAAGATATACAACTAATAATTCATGTCAAGTTTAGAGGGATCTATACCTAATTTTTACATCCTTCGATCCGACACTTAGCTTGTACAACTTGTGTGGCATATTCTCTTATGTTGGAAATCATTTTTCTCTAATTTCATAAAGGGATACCTTAGAAGAATTGTAACACCCCTAAATGCTTAAAATAATAGTCGCATGTCATTACATCATCTCATAATTACTAGAATATGTTTATTCTCATTTTTGGAGCTTGAAATGTTGTGATTTGTAAACTTACTTAGCATAAATTGTTATAGTAAATTAAGGTATTGTATGGGGGTATTTGCGTAATTATCTAATTATACTTATACATTGAAGTGTGGTTATGAAGTACATAAATATAGTTATATATGTATGCTTTTTGGGCAGCCATCTATTTGTTTGGGCAGCCCCTTTTGGTGACATTTGTCCATGTGACAAGGATAACTTTTGTAGCTATATATCTTTACACCTCCTTTGATTGAAATCGTTTTCCCTCAACTCTAAGAACATTATAACATTAGCTAAACAGTTGTTCTTCAAAATCAAGAGAAAAACTAAGTCCTTTTGGCTGGAATCCAACACACACTTCCTTTTGGTAAGTGACGAAATCTGCTTTTGAGTTGGGTAGTGTTTGGTATTTTATGCATATCTCATTCAAAAGAACTTAGTTTACAGTGAATAAATATGTTTTGGAAAGCTAATTCGTAGACCTACAACTCTTCTGTTTATGTAAAATTCTAATTTAGCTGTTATGGATACGAAATAAGGGACACAACATATGCAAGTTCTGTCCAGATTCTGCAATTAGAAATCCTGTACGTTCAACTATTAGTGTTTTGATTATATCATTTTGTACAAAGCGTATTTTGCGGTGATTCTTGATTATTTGCAAGCTTAAGAGATGTACCTATATCTTTTATGAAGGATATAAATTCCATTTTGGCCATTTCCTGTTTCAAATCTAAGTTGCGACATGAAGTACGTTTATTGGGCAGAATATCTGTTTTGGGAGTATAGTCGTATTTGTACAGGCTAGGCTTACGTGTGATGAAAAACCTGTGTTACGCCATCATTATTGAGCTACTAGAAATTAAATAAGTTATTGAATTCATTTTTTAAGGTTGTATATCCTCGTGTACGAGTTGAAGACTTTGATACGCTGGTTGGTCTACGATTTGAACTCGTGAAGTTGTGTTGGACTGTTTTTGTGCTAAAGAACTGAGGTTTGTGTATAAACTTATACTTGTACTCTTTTCACCTGCTGGTATATCTGAAAGTTTACTTTGGTACCTTGGTTACCTCTTGTCACTTTGCATTGTCGTATTGGTATTCTTTAATACATTAAAGACGCTTGTGTAACTCGTCCACTTGTACAGATTGTTTGATCACGTGGCACTCTTGTTGGGACCTTGTCCTTCTTGTGGCTGTTACTTTGTCACTCTTGACATGCCTCTTGATTCGGATCATTTACCATCTTGACTCTGGATTTTTAGTCCGTCTTAAGAATGGAAGTTGTCCATTTTAAGTATGAACTAGCGAAGTTGTAGCCCAAAAAAAGAAGATCCAGAGTGATTCCTCACCTATCCTGTCAAGGGCCCAGTGGAACGCTCGAGTATAGATTCCCCCATTTTTAATATGGTTCTTGGTTCTCTTGATTATTGGGTTTTGACCCTTCTTGATACCTGCTTGTGCTTGGTGTGACGACATGATGTATATATTGGGCAAACCTTGTTGAATCTCTTGGAAAACTGTGCTATGAGCGTTCTTGACATTTGGATCTTTAAATATAGAGAACTTGATACTTTTTATATGTTGTTCACTTGATTTATTTATTATGTTCAATTATGTTGCCCTTGACTTGAGAATGATAACTTGCTGAAATTGAGGGCTCCAAACCTATAATTTTTACGCCACTAAGCTATATGCTTAGCGATAGTTGTTTCTATCGTAGGGAATGTTCGAGAGGATGCTTGAAGTTGGCCATTGAAGATGGAGATTTTGAAACCTTTAAGGAAGATCACATTTGCATATATGCATATATATTTTGTATAAACCTTGGGACTTGTACATGATCTATGTGTTGTATATTTACATGAGAATTTGAGGGCTGATTTGGTCATGTCACCATGGGTTGTAATATAAGTATCGCTATACGTTTTTATATTTTTGGGGTGTGTAAACCCAAGTCTTGTAATATACTACAATTACTATTTGTTTCGAATGTTTGTGTGAAGCATGAGCAGGCTGATTTCGGTACTCGGAAGCTTGTAATATTCTTGTTATTTCATCCTTGAGTGTGAGGATAATATATATACATGAAAAGATCATCGGTTATTTGCTTAAATTACTTTTCGGAGGTCATTATGAAACTAATCCCTCTACTAGATTATAATCAGTATGCCCTCGTTAATCGCTTATTGAATGTCGCCAGTATAAGTTAGGTCTCTTTAAAAAGGGTCGCTACAAGAATACTCAGCAGAATTGAATTAAGGAACTATCGGAGAAAATTTCATATCATATATTATATATCATATATCATATATCATATATAAAAGAGAACCCTAAGCCCGCCTATGTGGCGCCACCACAAACCAGAATTCCCTTTTAATTTATTTATTTTCAAAACTAGCCTTCCCCTTTCATGAAAAATTGTGACTTTTATGAAAAATTGTGACTTTTATGAAAAATTGTGAGTTTTATGAAGAGTTGCGACTTTTATGAAAAGTTGAGACTTTTTATGAAAGGTTGTGACCTTTCCGAAGGGTTGTAACTTTTCCAAATAGTTGTGACCTTTCCGATAAGGCACAATAAACATTTGTTCACACTACCCTTTGTTGTCTATAAATAGAGGGATTTCCTCTCATTTTAAAACAAATTGTGCATTCAGTGGGCTTGATTTTTTCCTTTCTGTTTCATTCTATTGTTACAAATCCTGGAATGTTTTTTTACAGTCATTAATTTATACTTATGTTATTAATTGTTGTTTTTAAGTACATGTTTTAAACTTTGTTTTTTATGTTTCTGCAAAGTCATTGTTATAAGTATTTGTTAGTACAGATTAAATAACACACACTAATTGAGTATTCATGCAAGTTTTCTCTACTGAAATTGTTGAATGTACAGTAAAATAAATTCCTTAAAGATCTATACTAACATCCCTTGAAGACAAAATTCAAATTTGGTATGCCATTTTAAGGACATAATGACTTTAAAAATGTTATCGCACCTTGATGTGTGAAGTGAGCCAGGAAAAGAAGACAAGAATTAATAAACTTTTGACATGGATTCAAGGATAAATTATAAAATCAAATTAAAGATGATTGATTGAACGATAAATGATAAGATGTTATAATTAGCATTTTCCTTTACATTATTAATGTTTGTTACTACGTAATCTTGTATGTAAGATAATATTGTGTTTTAATTTTAATGACTGATAGTTTTATGTATTATTTTATAAATTTCGTGATATTAAATTCCCGCGCAAGGCGTGGGTAATTTTACTAGTTCAATATAATGGCGAAAGCATTAGGAATGAAAGGAGAAGAGTTGAATGAAGTTTTAGATGGAGGAGAGCAAGCAATGAGCATGTATTACTATCCTAAGTTTCCTCCAAAAGGTGTTGTTATGGGGCTAAACCCCCACACTGATCTTGCTGGCTTGACCATACTTTCTCAACTAAATCAAGTGGAAGGTCTACATATCAAGAAAGATGGTGGTTGGATCACTATTACACCTTTGCCAAATGCCTTTGTTATCAACGTTGGAAACATGTTAGAGGTAATCTACAAATCACTTCTTCAAATTTTGAGCTTCACTTATATATATTTAACTTAGAGAAAAAGCCCAAAATAGTCATTCTTGAGTTTTCACATGGAGCAGTAATAGTTCTGATGTTTGCAATACTGGTACACTTTTAATTTGGTCCTCCCCCAAACTTCTGTTTATTTTTAAACATTGATTTTGTCCACAATTTTATGTATGGAATGTTCAATTGTCTTTTTCTTTATTTAGTAGAAATAATAACTCCATGTGAGAAGAAAAGCACCTTGTTTAACACCATATTGTCACTACAATGTACATTAACACCACTTTGATTTATCTTAATGAGATTTTCCCCATATGACACTACAATGTACATTAACACCACTTTGGTTTATCTTATTCAATCTATTTGAAATAGAAAGAAACATAGCTTTCTTAATTAATGGCATTATGACTTAATGACACCTTATCAATATCTTTCTTCCACATTCCCTATACGAGTAGTGAAGAAGTATAGAACACTTTTACTTGATAACGTTTTTTTTATTATAATTGAGTTCATAACATTCACTTTTTTCGAAATTATATGTATGTCAAGTACACTAATTCGTTAGTGTTATTGTACAGATAGTGACGAATGAAATTTATAAAGGTGTTGAACATCCACTAGTTCTCAATCCAAACAAGGAGAGATTATCCATCGCTACATTTTTTAAACCAAAAAGGGACTATCATTTAACTCCACAGCACGGAGCCTCGTCACTCCTCGAAATCCTATAAAATTCAAGCAAATTGGTACTGTTGCTGATTACTTCAAGCGATATTTCAATAATCAACTTGGTGGAAAATCATACCTTGATACAATGAGATTAAATTCTAAGGACGAAGAGAATACGTGATTAATGTGACACTTTGAATAATTGCTTGATTTTAATTCGTTGATACTACATTTGTTTCGAAAACCTTAAGCGTGTTTGCATGTAAATAAAATTGCTTGTGAAGGTTGTAATATTCCAATATTACTCTAATAAATCTTCAATTTGTGTGTTTTGATTGTTTTACCTCTCTCCGTAGTTTGATTTTGGTATTTTTGGTCTGGGGGAGTGGGTTGATGGTTCCTGAGGCATTTGGGCAGGAGTTATGAGAGTTTTTTATTTTAGAAGTAGGAAAGGTTGACTTATGTCAATATTTGATGAAGATGAACTCGAAATGGAATTCTGACTGTTTTATTAGCTCCAGAATGTGATTTTTGGGTTGGTTGGACCTTTGGTTCGGATTTCAAGGTTTTCAAATGAGATTTGAGTCGTTGGATGGAAATTTGAAAATTTCTAAGTTAAGAGTTGACTTCGATCAACATCTAGTGATAAAATTTCAAATGGCTGGGATTTGGCTGACTCCTATTTATCAATGCAATAGATCAAACATTGACATAAACTGAATTTACAAATTTTTGTACTGCTGCTGTTCTTATTTAATGCTTTTTTTTTTCTGCCATACACGCAACAAACGTATTGTGTTACCGAGTAGAAGTAGTGCCATTAAGCCACACCATACTGTTATCCCAATTTCAATGATCTGACCAAGTGGTTCCCTGTCCTTCCTAGGCATGATGTTGTAAATTGCTATGCCATAATTGAGTGCTATTGAGGTAATTGTCGACCACATTATAACCATTAAACCCCACATAAAAAGTCTGTGCTTGAAGTGAAATCCACTTATCAGCAGCAAGATTGTGCTGAGAGTAGAGACAAAGGCAATGGTGTTGACACAAAGGAAATATCGATATGGTCTGACATGATTATAAACCATTACTGATTCCCCAGGGTCTTCCCCAATCATCCAATTTTCCATTTTCTTGCCAAACACCTCCTGGTCCAGCTTGGAATGCCATGGTTGCAATGAGTGAGGCCACCACCATTATTGTTTCGCGTTTCTTGGAAAGCCAATCGCCTTTTGATGGCGCCTGATTTCCTCCTAAATATACTGGTGTTGAAGATACTGGAGAATGGTTATTTCCACCAGAGTCATTGGGAATTTTTCTACTATGTTGAATGGACTTTGAAATATCCTTTACCCTTAAACCTCCAGCTTCTCGAAGACACTCTCCGACTGATAGATCAATCACGTCCCTCCGACTTTGTGCTAAAATATCTAATGATGTATTCCCATTTGCATCCATTGCATTCACATCAATTTGATGTGTGTTTAGCAAGTACTTGGCAGTCTGCAAGAATGATTGGTAAATGATTGACGCTCAACTATTGGTTAAAATTTAATTAATTAATATAATTTACAAGCCTTTTTCTTAAGGCTTAAAGCTGTGCGAGCTTCACTTTGACAGTGCCTTGATGTTTCTTTTTCATGGAGCCCTAGATATCTTTAGAAGTTTCTTTGCAAAGAATAATTTCTAAGATGGGACATTCAATAGCCTGAAAAAGATAATATTTTGCCCTCAAATCTTTCAGCCTTCTTGCTTTGAACTATGCCTTTTGAGCACCAATGCCGTCCTCGATAATTAACCAATACTCCTTTGACCTTAAAAAAAATTTCCATCAGTATACTCCAATGGTCATAGTGACCATCGAAACATGGAATAGCTGCTTGAGTTTTCCTTAAATGTTTGGCACAAGAATTTTCAATTAAAATTTAAGTCTATATATTTGGTTTAAGGCCCCACATTTCACATTTTCAGCATTCATTTCCTTGTTGGATGAAGTAAGATGTATTTTCTTTAGAATTACTTTTATGGACAAATATACTAATATGTTGGGCTGGCACATGTTGATTTTTCTGTTAGCAGTATGACAAAATTTGTTTTTTTGTCATTTTTAGGCAACAAATTCTTGTATCTTTTTAGTTTCTTGAATCTGGGAAGAAGCAGTTTCCATTAGTCTTCAGTTGGTTTGAAATACATGCCTTTGTGCATGCAGATACTATAATTTTCATCGTATCTGAACTTTCTACTCATTATATGTCTTTATTCTCTTATAAGGATTGTTGTGACCGCTTTCAATTAGCCAACATTTGACCAAAAACGAGTCGAGTTGAGCCGAGCTAAAATATAAAGGGCTGAGCCCCAAGCCAGCTGGTTGGTTCGTTGCGCAGGCAACTCTTGACATTATTATGGTACATATCTTAGGACAAGGTTTTTACATCTTGTTGTTGAGCAGATTAAGCAACCGGCCGAACAATGTCTTTGACAAGAAAACTTGGAATGATGAATTTAATAGACAGACAAATCTTCATTTCAATAACAACCAACTAAGAAATCACCTTGATGTGTTGCGAATTCGTCATTTCTCATTCTCTCTTTCTATATATGCTTGTGTTTGTTGGAATTAATGCATCCACATTAATGTTTAGTGGAAGAAGAAATTCGGATGATTGAAAAAAATAATACTTGGGAGCTTGTGACTATACCCAAAGAAAGAGAAGTTGTAAGTCTAAAATGGATTTACAAAATCAAACTCAATCAGGAAGGAGATATTCAAAAGCACAAAGCAAGGTTGGTTGCTAGAGGCTTCACGCAAAAATCAGGTATTTATTTTTATGAAACTTTATTTCCAGTTGCTCGTCTTGGGATAATTCGAACCGTAATTGTTGTTGCTGCACAAAAGAACTGGAAGATATTTCGTTAAATCTGTATTTTTTAATGGGAAACTTGATGAAGAGATTTATGTTGAGCAACCTCAAGAATTTTTTGTTCAAGGGGGAGAAGAGAAGGTGTACAGGCTTCAAAAAAGCTTTTTATGGGCTGAAGCAAGCTCAAGAGCCTGGTACAATGAAAGTGATACATACTTTCTGAAAAATAATTTTCAAAGAAGTAAAAGTGAAGACACTTTGTATGTGAAGAAAGAACATGACATCATTATCATTGTTTGTCTCTATATGGATAATATGCTCTTTACAGAAAATGATGTGAAGATGATGCAAAAATTCAAGCAAGATATGATGCAAGCCTATGAAATGAGTGATCTTGGGTTGCTAAATTATTTCTTGGGCATCGAAGTTTCTCAAGTGAAAGAAGAAATTTTCATTTCTCAAAAGAAGTATACTAAAAGTATTCTTCAAAATTCAAAATGATGGATTGCAGGTTTGTGGCCATACCATTAGCAGCAAATGAGAAGTTTAGAAAAGATGATGGAGAAAAGAAAGCTAATAGCTCACTTTATAGGATCTTGATTGGAAGTCTGCTATGTCTTACTTCAACAAGACCTGACATTATGTTTGCTGCTAGTTTATTATCCAAATTCATGCAAGAACAAAGCCAAGTGCATTTTGAAGCTGCAAAGCGTGTTCTACGCTACTTGCAAGGAACAATGGATTAGGGAATAATGTACAAATTTGGTGGAGATTTGAACTTAATTGGTTATTCTGATAGTGATTGGGCTGGAAGTATAGATGACATGAAGAGTACTTCTGTTATGCTTTCTTATTTGGATCAATTATTTGTTCTTGGTTATCAAAAAAGCAAAGTGTTGTTGCTCAATCCACTGCCGAAGCAGAATATGTCTCAACAGCTAAGGCTACTTCTCAAGCTATTTGGCTTAGGAAAATATTTAAAGACATTGGTGAGAAACAAAAAAGAGGGACTGTTCTGTATTGTGATAACAAATCAACAATTGCCATTGCCAAGAATCTAGTCAACCATGAAAGATCAAAGAATATTTCCATCAAGTATCATTTTATATGAGAAGCACAAGAAAAGGGAGAAATTCAGTTGCATTATTGCCAGACAGGAGAACAACTTGCTGACATCTTCACCAAAGCACTTCCTAAAGAAAATTTTTGCTATCTTCGAGAACGCATTGGAGTTGTCAAGAAAATACATTAAGGGGGAGTGTTGAAATTAATGCATCCACATTAATGTTTAGTCTTCCAAAATTGTCTCTTAATTTTCAAGAAGTATTTTAGGAGTTTGTAATACATGTATCTAGTTAATTGTGATACATGTATCTAGTTATTTGTGCAAGACTTTTAGTTTTACATTTTACTACTATAAATAGAGATGCAATTGATGATTCTAATCATCTCAAGTCATCTTAAGTAGCCTATATAAAACTTGAGCATTTTCTAAAGATAGTATTCTCCTTCTATATTTCCTAGAGTGTTTTCAATTCCCAATTTCCCTAACAGAATCGAGCAAAACCAAGGAGTGCCCTATCTATGAGAAGATGTGCACAATATTTGCTGACTCAGGTGCTGATGGGCAGGGCCGACTCAACAATATTGGGGGCCTAAAACAAAACTTAAGAGAGGGGCCTTAATATATTATTTTTTTTTATCATATATACTTTTATTTTAATGTACTTTTCTAGCTATTTTAGATGTGAAGTCATTAAGTATTGTTTTATAATAAACTTGTTTAAATAATTCCTTTTCAAATGATAATATAGCTAAGTCATTCAATCTCTCTTGAGAGTTGAGACATTGTTGATCTTAAAGAAGATTCAATCAATTTTAATTTCAAAAAAACTTCTTTCGGGTGAGGCAACGATTACAGGATCTGTTAACATTATTCTATAAGAGATATGTGTATTTGAAAAAGAATCAAGTCTTTTTATTTGATTGAGTATTTTCATTAGATCATTATCTTCTACTTGTATTATTTCTCTTAACACTTTTAATTCAAAAAATAAATCTAAATCATCAATATCAGAATAACTATTCCATGTTAAAGAAAGTTCAAAGTTAACACAATATTTTTTAAAATTATCATCATCTAGAAATCTCAATATTGTACCACTAAATAAGAAATCAAAAACATTTTCATATGCTTCAATTGGTTTCATCAAATTGTTTTTATACAAAATTCAAGTTTATATTCATCTCATATGCAATTTCCTTGGTAGAAATCATAACACTCATAGTACATATAATTTTTTTTTTTAAATAACATACAGAAGCAATTGTTTTTCAAAAAATATGGGTCCCCAAGCGATGAATTTAGTGACCTAGGGGTTAAGACGGCCATGATGGAAAGTATAAACAAACACAACTTACCAACAAAGAATTTAGACAACTCCCATTAATGATAATGGAGGATGGACGACTCTGGTTTACCCAAAAAAAAAAAAAAAAACACGTCTCTGTCCAAAAAATAACGTTCCACCCATGTACCCCTTCCAAATAAAAGGCATAATACATAAATGTGTTCTTTTAACTTGACCTCAATTCACATTTATGTCCTCCAACTTTTGATCTGCACAAGTAGACATATAAACGTGTATAAAATTGAACAAGTAGACATACAAGTCTGATGTGACATAATACACGTAGGAAATCACGTACGACAAAAATTGCTATGTAGGATGCAACGTAGGACATGTGTATATATTATTTATTCAACTTTATACAAGTTTAAGTGTTTACTTGATCACACCATAAACTGAAGGACATAAATGTGAAATGAGGTCAAACATATTTATGTATTATGCAGTTGCGTTACCACAGTACTCCTCGAGCAATCAATCAAGAATGTCACAATTCAACCACTTCCACTACCACTTTCAACATCACAACTCCATCCAACGCCAAAACATGCGCTTCTTCAACTCGAACATCCTCATGACCATGGAGGGAATGGAAAACCTATACCTCTACCACAGTTGATAGAGGAAATTTTAACTGGCAGCATAATAAGATTTGACTACGACACATTAATGATGGTATTTCACATGTTGAGTTGAATGATGTTGGCCAACCTATTCGGCAATTGGCCAGATGCAGCTACAGGAAGAGCTCCCATTCATCATCGCTTCCAATAAACACAGGAAGAGTCTCTAACAAGTTTCTCTTAGCTTCTCATCTTAGTTATGAAGTAATAATAATTGGATTTGTAAAATGGATTCTACCTATACACATTTGCCTACTCATAGGAAAAGAGAAGAGACTATATATATTTAGCATTATCACACTACAAGAAATTCTATAGTGATGAATTATTTTGTCACTTAAATATCAAACTTTTCTCAAGAAAAATAAATTTTCAATCGTTCGTCCCTGAAGCATGAGTGTATACAAAGACTAATTAGAGTTTCATCATTAAATAAAATTGTATCAAGTAATTTTTTTTTGGTCCCCAACCCATCTGTCAAAAAAAGTCTAAAAGAATTGTAGATGATAGTGTGTTTTCATCACTAAAAAAGTTATTAATGTCAATGAAACTATCTTGTAATTAGTGAGTTTTTAGTTTAATTAGTTACGACGTCAATGGTCTCTAAAGTCATATACATTGCATAATCAAACAAAAAAGAAAAATTATTTTTAGCAAGAAAACAAAATTGTCACAGCAGATTTTCTTGATTAATGATAATAATATTTTATAGGAAATACAAATTTAATTCATAGTTAATGAATAAACTATATTATTGATCAGAAAACAATTCTGGACAAAGACTATATTTTGTCACAAACATGGTCACCAAACTAATATGTCTTGAATAAAAATGTGATTGTCCTAAAAATACAAAATAATATACTCATTGTGTTTTTCCCAATATCGGCTGAGTTCCTTCAACTTGTTTGAAGCTACTAGTTATCTCGAGGAGTTATTCTACTCATTTGATAGTTTTGTTGATGGTTTTGCCTTTACTAATCTCCCTCTATCAAGTAGGATCTCTAATGTCATGTAATACTCCACAATTTTTAAGTAAAGATTCGAACCATCCTCTGTGTACGTATTGACCTTATCCCTATGATAACTAAGTTGTGCATGTATGTTAAGGTCTTTTACTTAGCGTATTAAGTGTATCAGATCTAGTTTAGAGTCGTAAAGTACCTCAAACACCAAGTCAAATTTAAAGCATTTCTATCTGTTAATTTTCGCATGAATTCATATAACGGTCAATTTCAAATGATCATAACTCTCGCATTATGAAGAGTTAGGTGACCCATTACCTATCAAATTAAGATCTACAAGTCTTCTTTCCAACGCCTCCAACCGTTAGTTAATGGGAGTCTGAAGTAAAATGTTATAATTGATATACCGAACATGCTCCAACCTGATTGGCGGGTCGAGCCTAGCTCCGCAACCATGTGCATGTCACCGAGACGAAGCGGGCCTCACTAACCACTTGAATAAAATTTGATCTTCCAGCTCCATGGTATGGAGCCAACGTGGGGCAGGGTCAAAATTTGTCAATTTTTGTTTTTTAGGGTATTTTGTCCTAAAACCATTGAGGGGTTATCTAAATGGCCCTAAATATGTAAGAAATCAGTTTTTTTTTAATTAAACCCTCTCATTTACGCCTAAGCTTTTACACTCAACAACTTCAAGAAACATTAAACTAGGGTTCATGTTCCACAATTCTCCATCAAGCACTAAGGTATGTAGGATTTCAATGAGGAATTTCTTTCATCATCATGTCCAAGATTTCTCAATTACGAGCTTAATTCCATAGAGTTATCAAACCCAATTTCCAATTCATCACATTTTATTCGAATTTCATGATTTTTTGAATTATCAATTCATGATTATGATTTTTTTACTATTGTACTTCCTTTGTATACTTAATAGGTTCTTCATTTTCATTCTTATTTGTTATTGACATGATATCGTTTATGATTCATGAAGCTTATATTTCAAAGCATGATTTTAGAGTCGTTATACCATTATGAAAACTATTTTCAGAAATCTTAAGATATGCATATTATAGAAAGTTTCTCACCATTGAAGCTATGAACTTGATTTGAAATATATGATTTTAAAAAGAGAATTTTTGCATATGATTTTAGAAAGAAAGATTTGAACTTTATCTCATCGATTTGAGCTTTGTCTCACACTTTATTCAAACAGACAAATAGTTTACCTAAATATGAGCATATAATATAAAATATATTATTTTGGGAGGATTATTTAACATCGAGAGGATGCAGGTTTAGAAAACCCAAGTCTCATATATTTGAGTATATGCTGCTTTAGCAGTCAATTCATTTAGCCCTTTGAGGCTCAATAAGTGGATCCACATTAGACATACATGTTTTATACCTGGCAAGGTATATGACAGGCCACCTAACTTGAATCGTAAATTAGACATCATCAGCTTAAATGGTGTTTGTCGGTTGTAAGAAATTCCCTAGTAAAGCTACTATTACTTTTATGTACTTGCATCATTATTAAGATTTTGTAAGATATGACATTCATACTCTAATTTTGAGATGCCTTACATTTATATTATGTTACTTTATGATTATGTCCGATTACATCTTAGATAGACTGTACATTTCACATACTGACCACATATTTTTTCTGTGCTACATCCTTTTATGATTTAGATTTAGGTGTTCGTTCTCAGACTCGTGGCTAAACAGGTTGCAGCTTTTCAGTCAGCAGTTGATGAGCCCTCCTCATTCGGGGACTCATGGATTAGTTAGTGGTTATGTTTATCGCTAGTTATGTTATTTGTTTTAAGGTAGTTGGGGGATGTCCCGACAAATTTATTTCTCTAGTTCTAGATAGTAGAGGCTTTTATTCAGACATTAATTGTTTATTTCCATGGATCTCTTGATTATTTTACTCAGACTTATATTTAGTTAACTAAGTTTCAACTTTCGCTCGCATTTAATAAAATGTCATATCAATTCATTAACAACATGCCAGTATCAAAGGTCTACTTGAAGTCATTGATGACCTTGAGTGCTGGTCACACCTAATGTGTAGACTCGGATCATGACATGTCATTTTTTTTTTCCATTGACCATTTCATTTCTCAAGACCTTTTTCTAGTTTTTTCCACAAATTTTCTTGATTCTAATTGAACCCATTTATTTTTTTATTTTTTTTTAAAAAAAAAAGACAATTCAAAGTATAATCTAAAAATGCAAAATATGATGGGGTGTGTGTCTCATGTTTATCTATTTGCAATTTCTAAGTTGCAACTTAAAACATCATCTTTATAATTTTGTTTTGTTTAACATAAGTGAAAGTTCATGAATTCCTAGTATATCATAATTTTCAAGCCCCCTAACTTAGTAGGGGGCGCACATCGAGTATGTATGTATATATATATATATATATATATATATATAATTAATGTTAAAGTTGTAAATTGATAAGCAACATAATAGATACCAAGATCGGTATACACATATTTAGATATAGATAACGAAGGGTCCTCTAGGCAAACTGTACAACTAAAATAAAATTAAGTCTAAGAAGCCTCCAAAGAGTCTATATTTGATAACTAGTCGGCACAAGCCTCCGACATACCCACTATAGAATATATACATATAGACAAAACATAGGCTCTAGAAATCTATCACCTGGAAGACACTGTGTGAATGCATGATATCCTGAGTACTTGAGCCTGCATTTACAAAAATATAGCGCCCCCAAAAGTAGGAATGTCAATACATGTAAAACATGTACTAGTATATAAAGTAGACCAAATAAAAAATAAATACAAGAATTCTCAAATGACTTACATGTCAAAATGCAAGAATTTGCGAGCTATAAGCTCAACAATTACAATAAGTGAATGGTGTATTTCCACACCCTTTATCTTTCCCCGCTTCCCAACTAAGATATGATCCTTCTATGAGTTTAAGATTACTCCCTCCATCCTTATTTCACAATATATATATAACCCCTTACACCTTCCAAATAAAGGTATAAATTTGAACTCCTCATATGCTTTGTATATGAAGAGGGAGCTGAAAAAATATCTTTAGTAGACAAATCTTTCTGATTTCCCTATCGAAATGTTGTTGCAAAATCTTAGCTTGAAACTAACATTAAGTAATTAGAAGCTCAATTTAGCAACTACGGTGATGGGCGAGCGAAAATAGATTCTGAGCTTTAAGAATATTTACCTTGGACTTTGGTCAACTAGATCCCACTAGACCCAATGTATATAATCTCTCGTGGAAGATAGTCAAGAACTCATGGGCATCCTCCCCTAGGACCCCTACAACCCCGAAAAATTGCAGAGGAGCGAATCTCAAGAACCTACCCAACATCTTCTGCTCCTCTATTTTCATGACAACTAAACATACCGCAGGCTGAGCTATCACAGGGGCTGGTGGTACCTCGATATGGGGAGCCCCAATGACAGGCTGCACTCCTAGGTCTAGAATGGATGGAACTAGGACCTTTTGCATGCCTCTAAGTGCTTCTAGGAGTTGTGCAATGACTGACAATCTGAAGCCCCCACGCATTTGTAGGCTTGGGTGACAGATGGGCTGGTCTCGACCCCACAAGCTGAGGAATAGGCATCGATTGTGGCATAATGGTGGGACAGGTGTAACATCTCTTCCCTAACTTTGAGATGGTGCTACAACTCGTCTCTTACCTCAAGGTCAATCTCTATCTCATTCCCCCAATTGGGGCCCTACATGTAGGCTCAGGAGCATCACCATTAGCTATTGCACCCCTCATGCGAACCATCTATAAAAAATTAGAACAAATGATATTTTTAGAAACCAAACACGACTAAGACGCATGAAAAGGAATCAAAGGTGAGAATTACCTAAAATGTCCTGTAGCCTCCCGAAAAATGAACACAGACATCTCCCGACTGATTCGTAGGATTCTAATAAACACCATCTTTGTACGAATGACATCGGTGAACCTGGTGTTGTGATACAAACTTTATCAGGACCCAAAATCATGGGTCGTGATGACACTTACTATAATCCACCAGTATGTAAGCCAAGCATAAGATCATACTCCCATTCCGAGCTAAGGGTAGGCTTACCTACTGGTGGGTTGTAATAGGTGTCATCATGACCCGTGGTTTTGGATCGTGAAAATTTGTAATCAACTCAAAGCAAATTCAATTCAGAGCTTCTTCAAAAAAAACAAGTTATCATTTCCAAATTCTTCATTCTTTTTTGCTAGCTTCTCTTTTTAGTTGAATATTTTGATCCTCGTTAACAATCTTGGGCTAGCATGAGGACTCCCCAATTATGCTTTTCTTCTAGTATTTCCATACATGGTGTTAGATCCATAGCCATACATTGGCGGATTCTTAATTGTATTTCAAGATTGGGTTAGCTGTAATTGGTTTCTTTTTATAGATTTCAACAGTTGCATAGACTAGGGATGAACTTGTTGAACCAATTCAATTACAAGTTATGGAAGACATGTATGGAATCATAACTTGTTGTTGAAGATTTTTGAGATATTTTTAATGGAAGTAACACAAGTCCTCATGTCAATGGATCAGGAAATAATAGCGCATGTAAGAAGTGGAAGCAGATTAATGCATAAAGATGGAGTTCATCTCAAAGAGTTCAACCTCCTACACTTTATTTTATCATATTATAAAGTGTAAATGAGTTAATGATATCTAGAGGTCCCTCAATCAGTTGTTCAATAAGAAGAATGAAGATCAACTTTATACTAGAGACTTTAACTCAACCAACTCCTCTATGAAGCATCTAATGTACTGAAGATAGGTGTGTCAAGATATTATACCCAACTACTTGAACACTATACTATTTATATATAATAACTACTAAACCCTAGATAGACCGGAGACATCTGAAAGAAAGGAGGTATCCTCAAAGCTGGATAAAAGTAAGACCCCAGTGATGCGTCTGTTGTCGATAATAAGTACATGAATCTACATCATAAAACAATGTAGGAACGAATAGTGTAATATATGGAATGTATGATATGTAAAATAGTTAAATGAAACAATTGATTACAACGAAAAATACAGGGATGAAAGTAGATCAGATGATGGACCGTAATAAAGACAACTAAATAGTACGTATGTATGTGTACTTTAACAATAAACTTTACAACTGAAAATATATATGACAAATACTGAATATAATGCAACTTTACTTTTCATGGGAAATTATGCTAACCGACAGGTATAACATGAGCCTTATGATGATATAACATCTTTCCCATATTGTCAGAGTTATTCTTTATCCTTACCGGGTAAAGAAATAACTTGACTAATGGATCCAATCTCTAAGCCTTTACAAGGGTCTTAGTGGTGAGTTATTTGAATCCATGGTACGATTCTATCCTACGTTGGCAGCGTAATTCTAGAGTTTGAATTATCTGAATCCATATCCAACTCGATGCTTCATACTAATCCTAAAATATGCATTGGTGCTAAATAACTTTAAAGTTGTCCCACTTTAAGAAAAATGTCTTTCTTTAGAAAAAAAACTGAAAATCTCTTTCTTGAGACCTTTCTTAACATGGTTCTTTAGAACTGACTAAACATTCTTTAAAATTGATTATGCTTTATTTTTCAATTAACTTTTATTTCTTTCCAAACGTAATGCACTTAAAGAAAATTGCACTTTCTTGAAACTCTTTTTGAAAATACTGCTTTAAGACTTGTAACATACTTTACTCATTAAATTAATGTATAAGAAGTAATATGACAAGGTTTTCAAATAACTTTAACTAAGAAGGGACCATGTGGTTGTATAAGCATGAATCCTAAATCAATCAAAGATAACTAATAATATGAAGGACAATAATTTCAACATTAGAATCAACAATGAACAATTCATGAAAGAGAAATTCAAAATAATGGTCATTGGAGTAAGAACCTTATATTTAAATCTTGTTAATCGAAATTGTAGATGTGGGGTGTGAGGATGAACTAAGTTTCTCACTATGATAGCCTTACATACCATGAAGAATTAGAGTTTCGAAGAGGAGCTAGGTTTGGGGAGTTGATAGCATAGAATATGATAGAAAATGAGTATCTAATATGACATAATCCCCTAATCAAAGTTAAATGTTGATGTTTAGGATTTCCACCCTTTGATTTCATGAAAAATGGTGAGTCTACGAGGCTATTCCATAGCTCATGGAATGATCCACAGCTCGTGGAATGCCATCATGAAACTCAAATATTTTGTCTTCTTTCAGGTTAGAATATTCGAGGCCATTCCATGTCTCATAGAATGCTTCTATGGAACTTAGGAGTTTTCCATATCCTATTATACAATTCCTAGGGCCCTAAGTAAGGTTAATACTATCAACTGCGACCCAAATTTTCAAGTCTTGGAACTTGGGACAATATTGTACTCTCTGAATCTTTTCTACGAGTATATTCCAAGGCTCGCAGAATGATCCATGAATAATGGAAAGCCTCCTTGGAAGTATGGTTAGGGATGAATTTTAAATGCTAAGTGTTGAGTATTCTTTTGTTCGAAATCTTGGGTGTTACATTTCGTTCTTTAAGCCGTAACTTTGATAACTAGTAACCTTTTTTCTATTATTATATTATTTCTGGCTTTCAAGTTTTTACTTCGGTGACTTGCAGTTTTGTAAAGTTTGTATTCTAAGGTTTCAATAATCAAAGATATTATCTGCAGTATTTATGTAAATAATCTTCACCTAATAACCAAGTTATTGAGTGTTTCTCCATTTTCTGGTTGATTTGAAGGAGACAATAAAGTTTGCTTATTTGCATCCTACCAAAATTGTAGGCAAATATAATGTAACAAAGATGAAGTTCTTAAGGGCAAATAAATTGGTGAGCAAAAATTAACCTAGAAGGACATTGTTGGAGCTCAAAAAATTTCTTTGAATGCTCAAAATAGGTTCCCAGCCAATGATGGTAATTCTCAGTTCCTATAGATCATCAATGTTTATGTTGCTCGTGAGAAGAAGAAGACTGATGGGGAAGTCGATTTTACTAGTATCCTTTCTATAGAGCCCTCACCTAATGATGAAACACTTTGATAATATTACACAAGGCTTGCTCAAGCTCTTAAACCTAATAAAAGTCAATCTGTTGGGAGCAGATGAGCTCTTAAGAGTATATCTGAAGCTCTGAGTTTGTTTCTGATAGAACCAAAAGAATGATGTAGGAAAATAAACATGGGTCTTTTGTTTCCAAAGGGAGGATTCTTATAGAATAAGAATCGAACTGGGAAAAGTAATTTGTTTGTGAAAACTAATGCATGTTTTATTCTTGATTCATTTTCCACTTGTTCAAAAGTTGATATAAGCTATTAAAAAAGAAATGCATGACTAGGCGTTTAGGAGAATGGTACAATTTAGAAATTCACACTATGCTAGTGAATAAGGCTAGGATGGAGATCAATAAGAAGTAGAGCACAAATTTTCCAACTTCATCTAAGAAAGAAAATATATGGAAAAAGAAGAAACAAACCTCGCCTATCTTTAGTGCTCCTGTTGATTTCGAATTAGACTTTAAGTCTATGAATATTCCTGATTCAGACTTCCATACTTTTGACAAGTATAAAATGTGGCCAATGGGAAGAAATTATATACTTGTCAAAATTATGAAAGTCCAAATCAGGAACCGTCATTGACTTAGCTTCTGGTTCAAAATCAATAGGAGCACTATATACAAACAAAGTTAGTTTCTTCTTTTCCACTTTCTTTAAGCTTCTTGTTGATCTCCATCCTTGCCTTATTAGTTAGCATATTGCAAATTTCTAAATTGGATAACTATCTTGAAGACCTAGCCATGCATACCTTTTTCATTAGAACAAAACATGCATTAGTTCTAATGAACAAATTTCTTTTCTTCAGAAAACCCTCCTAGTTCAGTGCACTCATAGCTTCTTCTTGTGTAAGAAGTTTCACACCCTGAAGTAAAAGATCCATGCTTATTGTCATACATCATTCTTTTGGTTCTATCAGACAACAACCTCCATGCTTCAAATATAATCCTAAGTGCCCCTTGCCCCTTACGTGTAGATTTTTATCACAATGAAGAGTTTGAGCAAGTCTTCTGTAATATTTTTTTTATTGTCTCATCATCACCCGAGGACTCTACAGAAAGGATACCGTGAAAATCCATTTCACCAATAGTCTTCTTCTTCTTCTGATGAGAAAATTAACATTGATAATCTCAATGAATTGAGAAAATACCATCAACGTCTGGAAAAAAATTATGAGCCTTCAAAACAAATTATTGAGCCCCAACAATATCCTTCTCGGTTAATTTTTGCTCAACAATTTCTCTTGCCATAACATCTTCATCTTTATTATATTTCATTTGCTACAACTTTGACAGGTAGAAAATAAGCTAACTTTACTATCTCCCTCAAACTCAACCAACAAACGGAGAAACACTGAATGACCTAGTTATTGCATGAAGTTTATTCACATAAATATAGTGGAGAAGAACTATCTTTGACTCTTCAAACCCTATAATACAATCATTACAAAAATGCACGTCACAAAACCTACAAACTTGAAAGGTGAAAATAAGACATTCAAAGAAAAAAGGGTACTACTACATAGAAATACAAAGTAACAATGGCCTAAACCCAAAAGCCAAGTCAGATTAAGTGTGAAACTATAAGTTTGATTATAATTGTTTTATGGATTTCATGAATTAATGCGCTATTTGGTTTCCACAAACACTAGAAAAGCACAGATACGAACCCATGAATGATTCTAAACTTTACGGAAACTAAACCTAACTAGTAAAAAGATAAGGGTATTGATATAACAATGAAGAACTTACAATCGTGTCTAACATTATACCGTTCAATCTAATGAATTAACTGTATTAGACTTTTCTAAATCTAATTGTTGTATTGTTCCATCCAAATGAAATAATTGTATATCACCTTCTAAATTTAACTATATTTATTGAAAATCTCCATAATTTAGCCAAATGTAAAGGACTTCGAACAAATGGAATTAAGAACCGGCAAAAAGGGGACGTGCTTTCTTAAGCTTGACTATGAATTTCATAAGTTTCTTATTCAAAAACTCATGAACAAATTTCCCCTTTGATGGTAAAAAATTTGAACTTCATGTCAAACTGTGTAATGTTTAGGAAGCCGAAAACAAAACCAAATTGATGAGATGTTGAAATTAACATTCTCGGTACAACAAAACTTAGTAACAGCAAGATAAGACACTCGTTCTAGACACAAAATAAATGTATCTTCCTTTTTGAAATAGGAATCATGGGAAACAAATAAATTGGATTATCGGCCTTTTGAAAACCTAAATTGTAATGGCGCAAAGAGAAATTATTGATTTAGTGTTTAGACACAAAATAATTCAAGTTTCTTTAAGCAGATAAATAGTGACTGAATTTGTTATGAAACCACAAATGCATATTGTTATTATTCTCGAGGTCATTTTATTAATTTAGCGTTTATTTCCATTTTCCCTTCCCATATCTTGATGTTGTGTTTTTAGTTGTTAGGATGAATGACATGCTTCTTGAGGTGGTCTGGAGATCTTTGAGTGAGTTTTCCTCATTTTGGAGTTTTTATATGGAAATGGTTGACTTCTGGTAAACAAGCTCGGATGATATTTTTGTCAGCACAGTTAGTTCTGAAATCTCGAGTTTGTTCTAGGTTGAGATTGGGTTACTTGTTTGATTAGTTGTTTTTGATTGTTTTATTGCAGTGTGGACTTTGGTCAACATTTCATTGAGACGGCCTCCATTGGTCATTTCTTGGATTCCGTTGAGTCTGGAATGTCGTTTCTGATTGGATAGCATATCCATAGTTTGCATTTGTTGAACCCCGATTGAATCTTGAGGCTGAGGATCCATTCGAGACATGGAAAGTTTAGTTCTAATTGTTGGTGCGACATCCACTGATGCAACTACTCTTGTGAGGCTTGGCTCGCTTTGGTGATGCCGCTCCTGTGAAGAGTGAGATATGCTAGCGAAGGCTTCTAACTAAGCCTTTGGCCACTCCTACGAGGCTTGTTTGTTCCAGCAAGCCCACACCCACAAGCCTTTTGCCATTCTGGTAAGCCTGCTCTTGTGAGATTTGGCTTGCACCCACGATTTGGAGGTTAGTGTTGACCTCTACTCTAACGACTCCTTCTCTACTTCAGTGATTCCACTCTAAAGACCATTGGTCCGCTAGGGTGACAGTCATTGAGTATTATATCTTTCTTGTCTCATTTCTCTATGGTCAGATTTCATCTGAGCTCGATCTTAGGTGTTAGAGATCATTTCTCAACCATTTCACTTGATTCTAAGGTAAATATCTTTTTCTTTACTTTCTATTGCTTATTCTAGCTCCATTTCTGTGTTTAATTCTTGATTTGGAACTTGATCCATTGATTTTCAAATTCTTTAAAGTGTAGTTTGGACCATTCAAAGTCTAATTACACTACCGTATTTGCCCAAATTTGGGACATGTGATCCTCACCTCAACGGAAACATAATAACAAAGTTAGTTTTTCATTTCATTGCCGAGCTCTGATGGTCAATTTTCAACCTAATTTCCGATCTGAATTTTGCAACATTGCTATGGGGATTATTAGTCTCGTATTAACATTTAATTTCTTTTTTGATAATGTGGCAACATTTTACGACTTTTCAAAAGGGATGCTCATGGGTAGTCATTCGAGTACAGTTTTGACTTTGAGGTAGGTTACTATTTCCTTCTTTAGACTTAGCTTAGTTAGTTTCTATATAAATTGGGTTGCATGATCGTTAAGAAGATTGTAGGGAAAAAATTTGTTCTTGTATGATCCGTAGTGACATTTTGACCATTTTTGGGATTTAGACTAGTATATTAGCCTTAAAGCCTTTGTTTTAGGTTCGGTTTAGTCTTGGCTTGGTTAATATAGAATCCTTAGAAGTACTTTTAGGTGGTTTGAAACTTAATGTTGATATGTTGTCTGCTTATAGTACAATTGTGTGTTTATCCCGATACTTAGCTTTTATTATGTTATTGTGATTATGGGTCCAAGGCCTTGGACTTGGACTGGCTGGAGTTCCGGTTAGTACAATTGTAATGTGATGGCATTTAACTAATTAGTTTGTGTTATATTAATGTGTTGTGACTTGTTTGACTGTGATTGACACGCATCCATGTGCATAAGAGTTGTATTTGACCTTAATATGAGATAGAGGCGATAAACATGTGGAGTTTTGGTTTTAAAATTTGTATGCCTTAGATTTACATGAATTGAACTCTGGGGGAGCATATTGTTGGTTCATTGTGGAAAGATAGATTTTTATGAGACACTGTACCGTTTCTTTGAGTTCTTCTTTAAAGAGATTTTTACCTTCAAAATATTATATTACTTTTACCTTTGTAATTGGATTTTTATGAAAAGATTGTACTATTTTCAATTGGATTTCAGGTTTAAAGGGATTCCTACTGTAAATTTTACTGAGTTTTCATTGCAATAGAACATTATGAAAGAATTTATTATTTTCATGGAAAATTTGACATTTAAAGAGATTTTATCTTTGAGTTACTGCGCCTTTATGGTTTTTAATAAATGTACTGTTTTTATGTATTATTTGCGGGTCACTCCTAAGACCCTTTGTCTAATTAATTTATTTTATTTGTATTTGAGTTGCAGTGCGTCTACAAAATGCCTCGAGGTGCCTATAGCGGCCAGTGAGGTTATATTAGAGCTTTTATATTTATTGTGTATGAGGGTATATTGCTTCGGCGCCCTGCAAATTGAATTTCAGATTTTATGATTATTACTTCGATAGTTAAGTGATAGCGGGTTTATGAAATGTCTCAAGGAGCCCATGGGGAAGTCAACAAGATAATTTCAGAGCTTTTTACTTTTATGCATTGGCCACATGTGCATTACATCATCTTGCATGGTATGTTTGGGAGGTCTATGATAGACTTGTATTTGCATGAATTATTTATCATTATTATTTTTCTCTTCACTATCAGTGTTTATGAGAATATCTCTAGTTTACTCTCGTTCTTAGTGTTAGCACTATCGTGCCTCTCTTATTTATAGTCTCTTTTTGAGCTCGAATGACCTATGAGGCCTACTGATTACCCGTGTTTCGATACTCATACTGTACTTCTATTCTTTTTATCATCCAACACCCAATACGAGCTACCCTTGTTGATTCCAGATTTCTCGAGGTTGTTGATATTGGATCATGGTGAACTATTGACATACATGACTTCTGTCTATCTCGCTTGCATTGTCTACGTATTTTGTATTTTGATTAGACAGACCTATTGCATATAATCCTTTTTTGTACTTAGATAATCTTGTACCGGTGACACCAGGTTTGGAGTTGGGTTCTCTATATATCCATCTTCTCTATTTATTTTTGGGCCTTTATTGAATATTTTATATTATGTACTAATCTATGGTAAGGATTTATTCTATGTCTTATTATTCCTTCCTCGTTAGTTACTTCTAGTTTTATTTATCTCGTCTTATTTGAGCTTTGGCTTGCCTACTGTGTAGTTTATGGTAGGAGCCATCATAATCCAATTTTGGATTGTGACACATCTCTTCATGCTTATTCTATGCTTGAAGTATCATTTGTACAAATAAAGTTAATTTACACACAGATTTCTCATGTTATCCATTTTTCAGACCAATAAAATCCTCAAGCCAAATAGTTAGGATTGGCTATATGAATTCTCTGTATTAAATATTTTCACCGAAACTAATGTAAAATTCGACAACTCAAAAAGACATCCTATATATTCATTCTTAAACCATTCTAGACTGACTAAGTAATAAATACTAATTTATGATTATGAAAATCTAATTTCTTTGACAAAAGTTTAAGAATTTCATATCAAATACTTCAAAAATGACATTCTTTTCTTCTTTGTAAAAATATTCACCACAAAATTTCAAAATCAAAAGCACACTAATCAAATAAACTTTGAATATGTATTAAATAGAGGTGTCTATGTAAAGATTGTAAAGCCTTGAATCAATGAGACACCGGTTGGAATTTCTTTTATACTTCTTGAAAGGAACACGAGAAAAATAATTTTAAGATTTATTTGAAATGTTGGAAGGAACAAAGCATCACAAAACACAATTTTATAACAAGTCTGAGGGACACTGAACTATATATAGAGATCAATGTCCTTCACAATTTGGCTGTTGTATTCCTAATATTTTTAGGAATAGAATTTAAGTTCAAGGGATTACATGATATATGATCAATATTTCATATCCTTATTTAATTAGTTTGAAGGAAAAAATGAAAATGATAAAAACAAAAAAAACTAGTTAAACAAGGATAGAGAATATAATTAATTTCCCACTAAATTTTCTGTAAATAAAAAATATTTATAAATTTAAATTATTAGGGACAAGACAAACAACTATACTTTGTTCAACACTAGATGGACACAAATTGATCTTGCAAAAAAATCAATTTTGTCATCAATAGGATCAACTAGTATTGATACTTATGCTTAACAAACATATTATTCCTAAATTAAAGCGAAAATGTCAACACTAGATGGAAAAAAATCGATCTTGCAAGAAAATCAATTTTTTCAACAATAAGATCAACTAGTGTTGGTACTAATGCTTAACAAATACATTATTCCTAAATTAAAGCTAAGTGTCAACACTAGATGGACACAAATCGATCGTGCAAGAAAATCAATTTTGTCATCAATAGGATCAACTAGTGTTGGAATTTATGCTAAACAAACATATTATCACCTAATTTAAAGATAAGTGTCAACACTCGATGAACACAAACAAATTATCACAAAATTAAAGCTAAGTGTCAATACTAGATGGACACAAACACATTATAAAAACCAATTGTTCTTGACGTTTAGAACTTTAAAAACACCAAACCTTATCTCCTACTTTGATGAAAGTAGTAGTATAGTCTTGTAACAACTTCTTTAGATGTCGAGCTTCCTCAGTTGCCTAGCACGAAAAGAAACAATTTAAAATTTCTTCAGCGGTCATTATAGAGAGATTTCAGTCATTATAACATTCAAGAATGGCTCAAACAATTTTAGGATTAGTAAGTACCTAAAATTGATCATACATAATGCTAAATTTAATGTTTTTGAAAATTCTCCATTCTTTTGGAAAAGAAAATATAGTATTTTTCTATTTTTAAATCTTTGTGTAGTTATACTTGCTAAAGTTGGTAATCCTAGTTCACTTGAGCCTCAAAAGAAATGGTTTATTCACTAACTTCAAATTTCCTCTTCCATATGTTAAATTATAACCAGTTTATTGGGTTCGAAAGTGATTAGGCGTCATGCAGAAGCTTACAATTGCAAATCAAGACGACGATAAATTAGATGACAAAAACTTATACTAAAAACGTATTATTAATATAGTTTGTTCAAGTGACCTACATATTGAAATTTAATATTGAAAGACATAAATTCTATTAGGAGAATAATCTCCCCATAAATGAAACTCTATATCAACTACATTGTGGATACTCTTGTGTTCTTGGTATGAGAAGAGAGGTCTTCAATTTATTGAGTTCCAAACTCTTCCTCTAAGGAAAGAATAAATCAAATATGGAAGAAAATAATGTTTTTCTTTCGAAAAAAGTTAAAGTATTTATGGTAATACTTTGTCTTTCCTTTTAGGAAAAAATAAACTTCAAATAAGATAAGAAAATCAGGGCAACCCTAACACAGTTATCGACCTCGTAGGACAAAAATATGTGTTAAATAAGCACTAAAAATAATTCACAGGAGAATGGAGACTTATGATTTTTGGAAATTAAAAAATACCTTATGCGACCTGTGTTGTTGTTGACCTCTGTTACTGTGAGTTGTTGCTGCCGACGTCTACTGCTGCAAGTTGCTGCTGAGTCGTGCGCTGGTAGACGTGATAGAGGCGGCGCGAATTGATATGGCGAGGGGTGGCGTGGCGGTGCTTAGGCTGAGAGAGGTGGTTTATTGTGGCTGCTTAGGAGTGAGAGAGAATTCACATGAGAATGGAGACTTATGATTTTTGGAAATTAAAAAATAACTGATGCACCTGCGTTGCTGCCGACGTCCATTGCTGCGAGGTGTTGCTGCTGCTGCGAATTGCTGCTGAGCCGTGCGCCAATCGACGTAATAGAGGCGGCGCCGGTCGATGTGGGGAGGGGTGGCATGGCGGTGCTTTGGCTGAGAGAGGTGGTTTGTTGTGGCTGCTTAGGAGTGAAAGAGGTGACTTAGGGTTTTGAGAGAAATGGGAAAATAATTATCATTCGTTTTTTAAAAGAAGTGTTAATTTACCAACCATGAGATATCGGTATTTTTAAAAATAATTATCTATATTATTATATCTACCTCTTGAAGTCGGTTTTGTCAATTCAAAACATTTAATAAATATCGACATCATGAGTCGATATTATTTAAATAAAATAATAATTTAAATAGACCGACCTCTAGAGGTCGATTTTATTAATTAAGATTTATATATATATATATATATATATTATATATATATTAGTTTATATTTATTACCTCTTGGTTATATCAACGTATTTAGCAGTCTATATTTGTTACCACCTGGTTATATTTAGGTATTTCATATGTGGATCGATCGATCAGTGTTTCTATAATAAAAGTTGTATTTCATATTCGGATCATTAATATGTGGGACTTGATTTGTTACACTACTTGATGAATATTTATAACCTTCTAAAATCAACGTATTTCATACATTTTTAATGGATAATCAATTACCTTTTGTTTGCGACATCATTACACTACACATTAATTGAATTTTGGATGTACAACCTTGATAGAACTTATTTTGTTACAATACTTCACAATATATATATAAATCACTTGGTTTAACACTACTCGACGAGTATAACCTTCGAAAATCAACTTATTTCATGTCTCCAATGTAATGTCATTTAATTTTTTGCCTTCAATGTGATCACTACAGAAACATTCATTCAAGTTTGGACATACATATATTGATAGAACTTTATTTGTACAATATCTCACAAGTATATATGTATTACCACCTAAAGTCTGTGAATTATCGGTGTTTTGATGTCTATATTAAACAAGATAGGACATAACTAAAGGGTCAATGGATTATCAACATAGATAAAACTTGATTTACTATGACTTCTCTACGAGTATCACATCGAATTTTTGAAGTTGGTATTACCTCTCAATTAATATCGACGTTATTCCATAATCCGAATATAAATTATCAGTGATTCTTTATTACTACATGAATTCTAATTATTTTTTTAATACAAATATACAATTGTTAAACTTTCGAAGAATTAACGTAAAATAAAAATATTAGTTTTATACACAATAGGAAAATAATGATTATAAAAGTATTTTAAAAAAAAAACAAAAGACCTCTGAATGTCGCTTTTATTATAAATAATTAGATTAGATATAAACAAAACATACCAACCTACAGAGATCGGTATTACATATAAATTTAATGAAAAATTAAATAATACAGACATCGGGAGGTCGGTATCTTAAATTAATTTATTTTTTATTTTACATAAGGTTGAAACTAATTAAATAAAAGTACGAATATTGACTTCTTGTAGTCATTATATACACATTTTAATGAAGTTTAATTATATAAATTTTAATTGTACAGACTTCAAAAGGTCGGTATTATAATTTTATTTATTTTTTATATCACAACAAACTGTCCTCCGGAGGGCGGTTTAATTTTTTATATATATATTTAATTGTGATAAAATGAAATATTATTATTTATTATTAAATTCAATACCGACTATAAGAGATGAGTTTTTCTTTTATTCATTTTTTTCCTGGAAAATTTTCAACCTCTCGAGGTCGGTATATTGTTTTCCTGCATTTTTTTTGCATAAATACCGACCTCTTGAAGTCAGTTTTCATAAGTTTTTTTATTTGTTATATCGACTGTCATTGTAAATCAGTAAATTTTAGGTCAGTATTCACTATTTTTTTAGTAGTGGAAAAAGAAGAAGAATAGTCATGAGCTAAATTCCAAAAAGCATATGTAGTTGAGTGATAGCAGGTCTATGAAATCTCCCATGAACCCCATGGGGGGGGGGGGGGGGGCAACAAGATGATTCCAAAAATCTTTAATTTTTTGAATTGGCC
>JAJOOR010010381.1:0-41846 GCA_036250505.1 Solanum acaule | reverse complement strand
AAATAATACTTATCGTGAATATTTAATGTCAATCTCTTACTATTCAAATAGATGACAAAGATGAATAATGGTGTAAAGCCAACTCGTATTGAGGTGTTAAAAAAAACTCACATTAGAGCGAATAAACAACCAGTAAATGAGATAGCTGGTGAAGTTATGGTAAACTCTTACTCTTTAAAAATATATAGGTACTTTCTTTCTATTACAATATTTTTTTTAAAACTTCTCATTACTTTACCTTTCTTTCAAAAAGAAACAAATGGATGATCTTGCTGAGGTGTATCCTAAGTTGAATGTCCCTGGAAGTGCTCCTAATGATGTGTACTCCCAAGTAATGGGATCAGACACTCATGGAATTGTCCGAACTCTAGGAAAAGGAGCATCTCCTAGCTTAGTATATGACCCCGTATATAAACGATCTCAGGCTGAAAAAACAGATTTTGATACAAGGGTTGAGATGGAAGTTCAAAAAGCTACCTCAGCTATGAAAATTAAGATGACAGAGAAGATGTATGAAGCAAAAAAAGAGATGGAAGCGATGGATAAAAAGCTGTTAGAAGCGAAAGAGGAAGCAAAAGAGAATAACGAAGTGATGGAGAGAAAATTATCGGAAGCAAAAATGGATATGGAAGAAATTATAGAGGATAAAGTGAAGGAAGGAATACAAACATATGTAGAGTCTTTGGGAATTAATATTGATGCAAATTTAAAATCAGAGCAGGTGAAATAATTGTGTTGCTCACAAAAAATTACTTTTTTTAAATGAAAACTTAGTTTCTCTTAATTATAATAGTCTTCCTCTTTTGCAATAGGTTCCTGATAACCCACTTGAAGATTGTCAACAACCATCATCATTTGTTCCAGGTGTTCACACAAGAAAGGTTAGAGAAAATTTCATTAAAATTTTGAATTTTATTTTAATTGCATAAATCCTAACACTTATATGATCATGAGATCAGCTAATTCCTCTTTCTTGTTTAATATGGATTAATCGACAAACTGTTAATTGCGTGTCATGTACACATAAACAGTCTAAGTGATCATCTTTTTCTTTTGGTTCTTGTTGTTGTTGTTTTTTAGTTGGTATAGTGAAATAAATTGTGTTAATTTATCATATTATTTCTAGTTTTCACCACAAAAGCTAAAACGCCTAATCGTACACACTCCAAATAGAAGCCTCGAAAGCCGAACCAAACATCATTCTAATCCAAAAGGACCCAACTATAGCTGATGGAACTAACGAAATTTCGATTCGACATCAGAATCTTCGGATGTTGACAAAAGTCAACTTTTTCATGCATTAAGCCTCCAAAATTGAAAAACTTGCACCAAAGACTATGTGTCCTGATCATACTCATCCTCAGAATGTATCATTTCATAATCTGTATTTATGGTGTTGCTATGTTCATATTGACCAACTTGAACCTGTACCTCTTGACCCTTATTCTCTTCTGTCCCTGCTGCTTGTTATTGCCTTCTTTTGATGGCATCTCTCTTCTTTTCGCTTAGTTTACCCTGAGATTTGTTGTTGATAGTTTGCCCTTGCTTTGTGCCCCCACTATCATGTATGTTCTGTTCCTATTCTCTCTAATGAACATTCTTTTTTCTGATTCTTTTTTTGAGTGTTATGAGAAGTATTAAGATTACCCTGTTGATCATTATGTTTACTGTGTCCCTGACCGGAAACCTTTCCTTGATGGATGAGTTGATTGTGCTCGTTCTCTTGTGTGGTCTGATGAGAAGTGGTAGTAGAATCTCTAGGGTCTTTCTTAGGATCAGTGTGTAAATTCTCATGTATATCATGATGCAGAAACCCCCATTTGGATACCCCTTCCTACAAGTTAGTAAAATTTTGCTTCAACCCTCCATCCAACACTCCAACAGCTTTCACAACAGTTAGATTTTGGGATATAGGAGTTGGTAACACATAATCGGTTTAAAACGTAGGCACCAGATCAGAACCATTTATTATTGTAGTGATGAAGTGCTTTCCTGACTCTGCCAACTCCCACGTCATACAGGCAGCTGCACAACACTAACACAGTAACGACAACGAAGGGAAGGTGACAAAGTGTTATCACTAGCTGTCGATCACAATTGTGCTCGGACGACATCCCACCAAACTTTGGCTGGAAAAGACAACGAAGCTTTAGTGATGAGTGTTGGGGAGTTGTTGTGACCCAAACTGCATTTTCCCCATCTATGGCAATTTGCTTCGCAATCCAGTGTAAAACCCTTTCTCAAGAATTCTGATCTTCCATCGTAGCATCACTAGTGACCTCATGATGTTTGCCCTCGAAAAGGCCAACTAAAGCTGGTGTAGAGTATTCCGGGTTGTACAACATTCTGTTAATCGAATCCTCAGAAATATCTATTGATTTACCCCTAACTATGATTGAGTTGAGTGGACCCCAGGTAATAGCCATGTCTTTCTGTCCACATTTTGTGGTCTCTGTATCCGCAACAAAATTCATCAATGTAGCTGCATAAGAGGAATAAAATTCTCTGGCCAGGTGGCTAGAGTATTCTCCAGGTGCATTGTCCATCCAGTCGAACTGATTGAGCTGAAATATCCGATAGATGTCCGAGAATGCTTTGATATCAGCTACTACCACCCTAGTCTCAGGCATGATTGCTCCAATTGAGGTTTAGCTTATTCAACGTCTAGAGTGCTCTATGCTCAAGCTCAACCGGCAAATGACATGCCTTTCCAAACACCAGTTGATATGGATACATACCAATAGGTGTCTTGATAGCTGTCTGATATGCCCATAGAGCATCATCTAGCTTCCATGCCCAATCTGTCATGTTGACATTCATTGTATTTGCCAAGATTGCCTTGATTTCCCTGTTGGACACTAATGTTTGCGTAATCAAGACACAACTTCCGATGTAAGTGTCTACGATCGTACAATAGTTCAGTATCCCAACTAAGGGTTAGGGTCGAGTCCTAAGGGAGTGGGTGTGAGAATTAGTGGTTAAGGGCAAAAGTGCTAAGGCTAATTGGAGCTAAAGATTTTGGCGAATGGAAACATAACAAATTAAAAAGGGTGACGCAAGCGTCAAGTATCAAATGGGGGTTTGTAAGCATGAAACAACTAACACAGTGAAAATAAGGAAAAATACAAGTATGGAGAAGGGATTCTTAGGATGTGATAGGAATACGGGATAGACTAAATCATTGGGTACATGCTTTTGATAGTGAATTCATTGAGTATTTGTGACTAGGCTAGACTTTAAGCGGGATAAGCTCTCTCTCAAGCAACCTACCCCGTTTCAAATGCGTTCCTCTCGGACATCCACTTGCTACATAAAGAACAACCTCCGCCTTAACCCACTCACTCTCTCGAGCTGAGTGTGTGGACATGGGACTAGGGTTCACTCTCTCGAGCTGAACCTCATGTCGACCCACTCACACTGACCATCAATTTAGTGGTCTTAGTTTTACGACCTCTCTCTCTCGCAAGCCGAAAACAGATATATGAGATTATATTTGGAACTACAACCTCATTAAGTTCATCCACAACCACTAAACGAAATCACATTTAAACTACAAATAAACTATCAGCAAGCAGGACCCAAAAACTAATCTAACCCATATTCACAAAATCACACCCCAAGAATTGGAATTTTAGCTACGCATGTAAAAGAGATAAAGACGTATACCAATATCAGTTTCCATTAATGGGTATGCAAGATTAAGTCTTAAAACAACCCAAAGGTGAAGAATCTAAGAAAACCAAATCCAATTCCTTGAATTTGAAACCTTTTGAAAACTCGAAGTTCTTCAAAACCCTCTCCAAAACATAAAGAAAATAACTCCAAAACTTTGTCTCCCACTTAATAATCTAAAAACTAGATAAAATAAGGTAAAATTTGCTCCTAAGAATAAAAACTGAACTAATATTTATAGTTTTCAGAAAATGTGCTCCAAAGGATCTTTCGGCGACGTTAGTCGGGATCGTCGATGCACTCGACGATCCTCCCTTTGGTCGACTTCATCGCCTTTCATCAGTTGCCTTGAACATCTTTGTGTCCTGGATCATTGGGCGATGTAGCACTGCTTCGCGGAGTCGCTTGGCGATACGCCGACTGCTCATTTTAACTGCCGATTTGCTCCTTTCCTTCAGGACTCATCACACTGGAACAAAAGGCGAATATGTGATCTACTGGCAATTCGCCAAATGGGTTCGGCGGTTTGCAGATCTTCATTTCTTCGTTCTGTTAGCTTCTTTTGTTCCTTTTTGCTCGATCGT
Source organism: Solanum acaule (assembly GCA_036250505.1). Classification (NCBI taxonomy): domain Eukaryota; kingdom Viridiplantae; phylum Streptophyta; class Magnoliopsida; order Solanales; family Solanaceae; genus Solanum; species Solanum acaule. The sequence continues at coordinate 37,590 of JAJOOR010010381.1, read as the reverse complement.
GTCCATGCTTCCCCTCAAACTTCAAATACCTGAAACTTAAAGGTTTTCATCAGATATCGAGATAAAACATGCATTTGAGGACACTAATTTCATCAAAATATAGCCCTAAATGAGTCCAAATCGTGTACTCATCAACACCCCCAACTTAAACTTTTGCTTGCCCTGAAGCAAACTCAATTTCAGCCGTTCAAAAAGGGTGTCTTAAACAGTGCTACACAAGATTCGATCATGAATGCACACAACAAGACTCAATTTACTTATTCAAAGATCAATTGTACACTCAAAGATTCAAGTAGTGACTCACCAATATCAAAGAATCTCATGCTCACAATACTTGCCTTATATGCAAGTTCAAGCTCAACTATAGTGTTTAAATCCCCTCACATAAAGAATGATTCCATATTCACACAATGGTTTCACAGTTTAAAGCTTTGGAATCAGGTGCAACGCTCACACTCACAAAGAAGAACATAATGCATAATTTCACCCTTAGGTTTTCCCGTATTTTCCAATCAACATTTGTTTCAGCTCACTCAAGATCAAAAAGGTCTTTTCAAGGCTTGTAATGGGGCTGAGTGCAAAGGAATGGTCATTTAGGCTCAGTGACTTTCATCCTCATGAAATGTGGTGCTCTCAACACTTCCTTTCCTTTTTCCTTCATCATTTTCGTTAGTGCATCATAGGTCATCCTATTATTCGCTTCCCATGAATTGTTTGGAAACCCCATTTCTTTTGTACTTTATTCCACAACTTTCTTTTTCATTCTTTTTCTTTTTCTTTTCTGTCTTTTCTCTTTTTTCTTTTTTCTTTATGTGGAGGGGTTCCATTTTTCTCAAAACCATGGGTAAGAGGAGACTTTCCTTGCACTTCTTGACTTGCCCCTATCTTTTCACCACACCCCCAACTTACGCTTTTGGCCTAAGTTGGCTATTCAACTAACCACAACTTCATGAAGATTATGGGTGATGGATAAAGAAAGGTCATTGTTTCCATCAAGTTTCTTCCAAAGAAAAGGGAAAGCTCAAGGGGTGTTCAAAAGCGGTTCACACATTCACAAGGTAAGTCACAAAAGAGGTATATGTCAAATTGGCTCACACTCGTAAAAGTTTCCTAAGATCATATCAAGAGATAGCATCACTTAGTTGACCGGACCAACGGGGAATGCATCATCTATCTCAAGCTCAATTTCTTCCTTCTTTGCAGCCTCTATGTCACGACCCAAGAGCACCCCCTAGTCGTAACCGGCGTACTCGACCTCTCGGAGGTCTAATACAAGCCTCTTAGCATTCATTCATCGCATAGACACTAAAAATCATAAGGAATTTAAAACTTTCTTTACAATCGAAAAATACCTTTTATTAAAAAGCAAGTGGAAGACTTCTAGACTTTATACATGATGTCTCAAAACCATCTAATACCTTTAGAGTACAACAATGGGACTAAGCCAATTTAAAACTATAACAAACTTCAAGACATAAAGGAACATGTTGGGTATTGTCGTTGAATCTATGAGGACTCACCAAGTCTTCATCTTCAAACACCTTAGAAACCTATCCATCAACCATGGAAGATCAACATCTCCAAATCCCTACACTTTAGTCAAAAGGGAAAGGAAGGTGTTAGCACAATTAAGTACTAAGTATGGAAACCATGCAAAAACATGCTTTTATGCCATTTGGTAAAACTTCATGAAAATACAAGTATAAGATTCACAATACTCAACCATAACCAACATACAAGTCATTAACCACTTTAGCACATACTCCACATATAACCCATTCCTTCACCTTAAACCATCCACCTCAAGCAACCCTTGGACAACACTTTGCACAATGTATGGATAGCATCCCATACCACCATCCACAGTAAAGTATCATGCCAAGGCCATCAAACATGAACTTACCACGTACCATGCTTCATATCACAGGCCATCATGCACAACTAGTACCAACATACAACACATAAACATATTCGTCAAATAAGCCATTTCATGATCTTAGGACCTCCATCTAAAGTTACCTTAAGCCACACTTAAGTAAGACATGAAGTGGCCGCCCATACAACCTCTTCATACACACCTAAGTGTTACTCAAGGCTATAATAGACAAAGACATTCACATTTCAACACAACATGCTAAGTATCTCATTTCATCATATAAGCTACTCATTCATCATTTCTTTTAGACAATTAAGTCAACATTTATCATTAGAGACATTTAGGACACATTCATGCATTTGGAGGACTTTCACATATTAACCATTAAGGCTTAGGGAACTAACTTTAGTATCTTCCAAGCCTATTTGTGCCATGTGTAGATAGCATCCCATACTACTACCTACACGTCGTAGAACCCATCAAGTAACTAGAGTTCACATTAAGGGTATCAAGTTCTATATTTAAAGATCCAAGTGTCAAGAACGTTCATAGCACCATTTTCCAAAGATTCAATAACTAGGCACGCCCAATATGTACATCATGTCTTCACACCAAGCACAAGCAAGTATCAAGAAGGGTCGATGCCCTGTATCAAGAAGGGTCAAAGCCCAATAATCAAGAGAACCAAGAACCATATTAAAAATGGCTTTCTAGTTCGTACTTAAAATGGACAACTTCCATTCTTAACACGGTCTAAAAATCCAGAGTCAAGATGGAAAATGATCCGAATCAAGAGGCATGCCAATAGTGACAAAGTCACAGCCACAAGAAGGACAAGGTCCCAACAAGAGTGCCAAGTGATCAAGCAATCCGTACAAGTGGGCGAGTTACACAAGTGTCTTGAAAGTCTCAGAGACTATCCATACAACAATACAATGTGACAAGAAGTAACCAAGGTATCGAGATAACCCTTCAAATATACAAGAAGATAACAAGAGTACAAGTACAAGTTTATACCCCAAACCTTGGGCTTTAGCATAGAAACAGTCCAACAATACTTCAAGAATTCAAACAGTTGCCCGACTAACGTATCAAGGTTCTCAACTTGTACACGAGTATATATAACCTAAAAATACAATTAAATAACTGCTTAACCTTCTATTAGCTCAATAATGTTGATGTAAAACAGGATTATCATCACAAGTCAGCTTAGCCTGTACAAATACGATTATGCTCCCAAAACTGTGATTCTGGCTAGCCTATTACCTCATGTTGAAGCTTAGATTTGAAAAGGAAAATGGCAAAGCTAGACTTTATAACCTTCATGAAAGATGTAGATACATCTCTTAGGGTTGCAAACAAACAAGAATCACCACAAAGTGTATTTTGTATAAAAAGATATATTCAAAACACTAACAGCTGTCCATACAGGATTTCAAATTTCGAAATCTGGACAGAACTTGTCCTATGTTGCGTCCCATATTTCAAATCCATAACAGCTAAATCAGAGTTTTACATAAAAATAAGAGTTGTAGGTCTATGAATTAGCTTTCCAAATCATATTTATTCTGGAAACCCCCTTGGTTCCCAAGTAGTTAGCTTCCTCATCAAGGTCAAGATCCCGATCCTCATACCTGTTTTTCTATCCCACAACATTAACCTTTTCAGACTTGGCGACAATGTGCTTTATGAGCAGATCTATTTGAGTCTTCATATGTGCCATGTCTTGGTCCCTTTCTTCTTCTCTCTTCCTATGTTCAACTGAAATATCAAATGTATACCCAAGCTCTCCTACCTCTGCATCTCTAGTGTACCATGCTCTGTTGTTCTTTGAGACCTCATCCAATAGTTGCATGCTCTCCGCAAATGACTTCCTCATAAATGAGCCTCCACAAACTGCATCAACAACATGTTTAGTAACATAATTCAAAGACCTATAAGAGGCCTATTTAAGACGCCTTTCGGTAAGATCATGGTTGGGGAATTTCTTCAGCTTCTGGCTTAACCTCCACCAAGTATCATGCATTGCCTTTCCTGGTAGCTGCTTGTGTGTACTAATCTCGTCCTTCATCTGCAGCTCTTTTGATTCTGGGAAGAATCATTCCAGGAAAGCTTCCTTCAACTCATTCCAAGTTCGGATGGATTCATCTGGCATCTCATACAACTAGTTAGTCACCTCTCCAGTAAGAGACAATGGAAACAACCTCAACCTTATTGCTGTTTGGTTGACCCCAGGAATCTCTTGTGACTTACAGATTGCCACAAAATTCATAAAGTGCTGAATTGCATCATCACCAGCTACACCTCTAAACATACCTTTCTGGTTCAGCAATTGGATCATGGTGCTGGTGATTGTGAACTTAACACCTGGGGGTAGTGTAGGTAACACTATGGCTCCAGTGGCTCCAGCTCCATCCAAGTCAGCATCATCTTCTTCATACATCATATGAGCTGGATGCTGAGCTCTACCCCTTGGGGCTATTGGTTGGAGCTGGGGATGGACTACTTCTTCCACCCTTTTGTTCTCATATACTCCCTAGGTTGATTGAATCCAACATTTTGCTAGACACCTGGCCTAGGTTGATTGATTCTTGCAGTTTGATGTACATTTCTTGCAGCATCAATCTCAACTTCTAGTCCCAGTATGTGTCTCTGAGCCTCTAGTTCTGGTGCATTAACCATCTTACGAAGAGTTCTCTAAACTTCAAGGTTGTAAGGAAGCAGTGGGGCTCCTTTGCTTCTAGTGTTGGGCATGTACAATCTGACTCTCCTGAAAAAGACACAAACACCAAACAAAACGTAAAATTAGGAAATATAACTACAATCGAATAAAAGCTAGTAAAACACTTCTGAATTGAAATTCCCCTGCAGCGGTGCCAAAGTTTGATACGTCCAAACTTACACTTCAAATAAGAAGTGTAAACAGTCGATGTCAATTTACAGAACTCAACTAGAGTTGAGGTCAATCCCACTAAGAATTTCTTTACATATAAAGTTTCACTGTCGCATTTATTCGAATGTTGTTATTATCTCCTAAACAAATAACAACGGAAAGTAAATTGGGTTTGGTGGAAATGTGTGTTAGTTTTGAAACTTGCAGTTACTAAACTTGCAGTCAAAATCTAGATTCGCGACTAATAGACTATTTTATTGTAAGATTGATTCAGCTAATTAAGAGAAACCAGGATTGTGTTCACCATAACATTAGTTCAAGTGTTCTTTCGTAATTGAGAATCAGGCAAATCAATGTTTACAAAATCATTGTGAGTTAAATTTATCTGACACTTCTCAGTCAAAACATATAATTATCACTCATTTTCTCTCGACCCTAGAGTGTTACTAACATTGACCCTCACTTAAAATGATGTGGTGTTAAAGATCTTTTCTCTCGAACTCAAGCTTTAACTCCAATTGGATAATTTAGTTCAGCTTTCTCCTAACTGGTATTTTTCTCTCGAATAAATACTAGATACATGCTCATCTAATGCGTGCACTCATTAGATGACAATGATATCGAAAGCTAAAAACTACATAATCTAAACACAGACTACCCTTTACACATTTTATGGAATCGTAACTAGAACTTCATCATGGATACCACAACCCTAGTCGTGGTATTTAGCTACTTATGCTTTCACATAAACAATCAGTAATTAGGGATGAAAACATATTGAGAAAGACTTACGAAAGTAATTAGCAAATCATCAATCACTTTGATAATCTGATAGTTTGAATTTGACTTTCCAACTGATAGCAATAATAAAAAATCCAAAAATCAAAAGCTAAGAGTAATGTTGTGTTCTTCGTCGTGAAACGTAAGATAATCAATAATAATCTTAAAAACGACCTGAAGTAATTCAAAATAGAATGTTTAAAATGAGTCTTGATCGAATTAGGATTGAGTTGTCGGGCCTTTCCACAACCACTACCACAACCCGTCAAGGGCTTCACGCTCCATGATGCCCTCTGTGGTCTTGCCTTGGAGCTTCCCGAAAGTGGGTCTTCAAACTTGGTCACTGGAAAATGCATCACGAGAGCTACCACAGTCCGTAGTGAGGACCACGGCCCGTGAAGTCGTTCGTGGTCTTCACTTAGGTTTCAACCTCTTTTCAACTCTTTCTTGCTTTCACACTGGTTCAGCTTCACGACAGGTACCATGGTCCGTGGTGAGGACTACGGCCCGTAGAACCCTCCGTGGTCTTCACTTGGTTATTCCTGCTCTTCATTTTCTCAAGGCCCAGCACTGCCTCACTTTCACGTGCTCAACCACGGACCGTAATGAAGTTAATGGTCCGTAAAGTTGGCCGTGAACTTCACTTGGTCAACATCAGTTCTTCTTATTTTTCTACTTTTCTATACAACCCATGTTCTGCCTATACATTTAACAAACCCATCAGGACTTGGACTATTGTTTTACTTCTATTGTTCTATTTCTTATGTTATGAATGCTAAGTGGCTTGTATGGGGTCCTTCGGGGTCTTATACGCCATGTTACATCTAGGGGGTACCCCTGTGTCGTGATATTATGAGTTTCTAGTTATGTCTTTTGGGTTGACTAATTCTCCTGCAACGTTCATGGATCTTATAAATAGAGTGTTTAAGCCTTATCTTGATATGTTTGTTATTGTATTCATTGATGACATTCTAATTTATTGGAGGAATGAGGAGGATCATGCCAGTCACCTAAGAGTAGTTCTCCAAACTCTAAAGGAAAAGGAGTTGTATTCCAAATTTTCTAAGTGTGAGTTTTGGCTTGAGTCAGTGGCGTTCTTTGGCCACACTATTTTTGGTGATGGGATTAGAGTTGACACTTAGAAGATTGAGGCAGTGCAGAACTGGCCTAGACCCACATTTCCAACTAATATTAGAAGTTTCTTGGGATTTGATGGTTATTATAGAAGATTTGTCGAGGGGTTCTCATCTATTTCATCCTCGTTGTAACACCCCGTAGTATAGGAGACTAAACTAGGGCTAAGTGAGAGGGCGACAAGCCAAGGAAAAGGGCAAGAGCCAAGAGAAAGGGCCAAGGCTGCCCAACTTTCCCAAGGCACTGCCCACCTTCCAACGAGAGCCTTCACGGCTCGTGGTGGCCACCACAGATTGTGGTGCCACTCGTGGTGGTGAGGCAGTAGCCTCCTCAAGGCTGCCAAAGTTGACCTCCTCCACACGAGCCACTTCACGGCTCGTGAAGCCTTAGAAGGATCGTGGGAGGGGTCGTGGTGTTACCTTAGCTTTTTAGGCGCTGGGGAAAGGTTTCTTAGCCACTCGTCCATGACCACGAGAGGGACCACGACTCGTGGAGCCCTCTGTGAAAGGAGGTAGTACACTGCCAAGTGAGGGGTAGTTTGGGTCTTTTCGGTTTTAATTAAAATAAAGTGAGGTTGTTTTGCCTATGCCTAGTACACCTATATAAGTGATTTTAACCCTTTAAACTCACCATTCAAGACATTATTTTGAAAACTCCAAAAGAATCCCAAAGTTCTTCTCTCAAATATTTCTCTCTCTAGAACTTGGAGAAGAACAAAGAGTTCAAGCTAGGATCAAGGTCAAATATCCAATACTCAAGCATTTGTGGTCTTTGTAATCAAGATATGAGGGCTTTTCATCCATGGAACCCCTATTAGTTTCCCCAATTTAGAAGAAGAATTCCCCAATTCTAGATAGAGTTTCTTCTAATGTTATGGGTTTTGATCCAATTAAGTAGATTATGATTGTTTATGATAGAATTAGTATAATTACATGGTTTAGGATGAATTTACATGTACTCATGCCTAACCCATGTCTAGAATGGTGAAATTGATATAAATGGGTCTTATGCCATGAAAGGGGTAATTGAGGATTTAGATGTATTCTTCTAGGATTGATGAGATACATTATAGATTGCTTGATATTGAAGCATATAGACATGGATTTCTTAAGAGTAAAGTGTAGTATATAGACATGAATTGATTGAGATCAAGTATATATGATGAATTATGTCTAGGCTTTGAGATTAGGATTGTCTTGAGACTAAGACATGTATGATGAATTATGTCTAGTCTTTGAGATTAGGATTGTCTTGAGACTAAGACTATGACTAGTATGTCTTTGAGAGTAAATCTTACTTGATGAATTATGATGATTAGGGCTTTGAGAGTAAAACTTATATATATGAATGTTGATTAGTAGATTGAATTGTTGTGGAAGGATTTATCCACATGATCTACTCTGTGTGTGTGAATGTATAATGTGAAAGGTTTTCTCACATATAATGATTCTATGTTGAAAGGCTTGCTCACCTAAAATGAATCAAATCATGTATGAACTATGATAGCTTGAAGTAGTGATATGAGGCTTCTCACACAGAATCATTCCTTTTATACCATGATGATTTATGGGCATTGATTATGCTTATTACTTATGTTGTTATCTCTTATGTTTATGGTATATGTCTTATGTTGACTAATGCCTATGTTATGCCTATGTTTATGTTCATGCTAGCTACTATATTTAGTACATGTTGTACTAACTCATACAATCATCTACATTCCATCCCAGTGGCTAAGATCATTAGTAGAAGCAAGGATTGAGGTTTTGGTGAGTCCTCATAGCATTAGAGGATTTGACCACCATTTCTCTTATGTCTTTCATTTTATGTTTTGAACAATTGTATAGGATCTATCCCAAAGACTTCCATGTATTAGATGCTTTGAGACAAGTGTAATGGACTTCTACTCATTTTATAAAGACTTTGATGTTGTTGAAAAATGTTTTGAATTCTCGCTCATTTCTATTACTTTATGTTATGATATGCTAAGTGGCTTGTATGAGGCCTCTCAGGGTCTTATACGCCATGTTACATCTACGGTGTACCCCGGAGTCGTGACAAACTTGGTAATCAGAGCACAATGTTTAGAATGATTCTAGGATGTCTCAAAACCATGTCTAGTAGAGTATTGTTCATAAGTGTGAAGCGCGCCACATTTATGAATGAGAGGCTACGAGATGCTTAGGAAACTTCACGTATTCATTACTCTAAGTCGTGCCATAGAGTTTAACTCTATAAGGTCTTTCTCCTAATCCTTACCCGATGGTCAACATGATATGACTACTACAAGGGCTAATGCTAGAAGGAATGAGGAAGACAATATGGAGTAAGAAGTTCCTCCCTAAGCTCCTCCACAAGCTCTGATTGACCCTTTGGCTGAGAATGTGACTAATGCAGAGTTTAGGTCTACTTTTCAAGTGTTAGTTCAGACCTTGATGGCCCAAGCCAATAGGGAAGTTTTGAACCCCGTGAACCCAAATGTTGGTACGGCATCTTCGAGAGTGAGGGACTACTTCATGAGGATGAACCCTCTAGAATTTTAAAGCTGAGGAAGATCCTCAAGAGTTTATCGATGAGGTCTATAAGGTGCTTTACATTATGGGAGTGACTCCGGTAGAGAAGGTGGAATTGGCCTCTAATCAACTTAAGGGCGTTGCTCAAGTTTGGTTCAACCAATGGAAAGAAGCAAGACCGGTAGAAGCAGGTCCCATAGAGTGGGAAAGGCTTAAAAATGCTTTTCTTGATAGGTTATTCCCTTTTGAGATGAGCGAGGCTTTGGTACTTGAGTTTATCAACCTTTGACAAGGTAATATGAGTGTTAAAGAATATGCTTTGAGGTTTAATCAATTGTCAAAATATGCTCCATCTATAGTGGCCGACTCTAGGTCGAGAATGAGTAAGTTTATATCAGAGGTGTTTGATTTAGTAGTGAAAGAATGTCGTACCGCCATGCTCATTAGTGACATGGATATTGCTCGTCTTATGACTCATGCCCAACAAATTGAAGAGGAAAAACATAAAGGGAGATCTAGGGAGAAAAAGAGGTCTAGAATGGATGAAGATAATTCCTCCCATGCAAGGTCTGATAAACTTGGTCACCCTAAGAATCAACAAAGGTTTTCTGGGCAAGGTTCCTCCATGCTCCTAGGTATAATGAAGATAAGGTGTCTAACCCTAAACCGCAAGGAATTAGTAGTGAATACCTATAGCCTACTTGTGCTAGGTATGGAAAGATACACAAGGGTAGGTGTTTAGTTGGCATAGAGGGTTGCTTTGGTTGTGGTGAAAGTGGTCACAAAATGAGGGATTGTCCAATGATTAAGGCTAAGAGAAGAGAGGGTAACCAAGCTCCTCCTAGTGGTTCGGGTGCGAATGCTCCAAAGTTGAATATGTTCTATGCTCTCCAAGCTAGAGGTGAACAAGAGTGTCCCCCAGATGTGACTATCGGTATGTGTTTTATGCTTTATTAGATTCCGGTGCCGCTTTGTCTTTTGTGACATGATAGGCTTGATATGATAGGCCTTGATGTTATCCTTGGTAGGGATTGGCTGCACTTTTAGTATGCCTCTATTGATTAGAGAACCCCATATGGTCATTATGTGTTTTGGAGATGTCAGTTGGTTTGACTAATGCCCCGACGGCAAGAATGAATTTGATGAATATGGTGTTTACATAATACCTTGATGGGTTGAATTAGTAGACTCTTCTAAAGGGTAGTAGTATAGTTCACCACGGTTTAGAATAATCTTGTGTGACGGGTGTGAAAGCTTAGTGATGTCTTGATCCGACCTTAGATGAATTGAAAGAAGTGGTACTTAGGAAGTCCGTCTAGGCTTTCTCCCAAGGGGGAGATGGTGTGCTTAGATAGCAAGGTCAATGTGTGCTTCTAATGTTCATGATTTGGGTTTACTTGGAATTCTCACCCAAGAAGGGTGTAATGAGGTTTGGAAAGTAAGGGAGGCTTAGTCCCCATTTCGTAGGCCCATATTAGATCTTGAGACGTGTAAGTAAGGTTTCTTATGAGCTAGAATTGCCTAATGAGTTGGCATCGATGCATCCGATTTTCCATGACTCTATGTTAAAGAAGTTTGTTGGAGATCCGACAACCATAAGTTCTCTTGGAAGGGTTGGGAGTTAATGAGGATCTCTCTTATGAAGAAGTACTGGTTAAGATTCTAGACCAGCATGATAAGAATTAAGGAGCAATGAAGTTGCTCCCGGAAAGTGTTATGGAGGAATTTTTTAGTTGAGGGTGCTACTTAGGAGACCGAGGCCGTTAAGATGTCCCGATATCCTCTTCTTTGTTCTTATACTCCTATCCTTAGCTTGAGATAAAGAGTTCCTCATAGTTTGTTCTTTGTGTGAAGTCATGTGTGTTTTAGATGTTCCCATGATTTCTTTTATGATTATGCATGTTCATGAAAAGCTTATGTTTAGAAAGAAAATGAATTTATATGATTTTCCTCATATTGTAGTACATTGAGTATAAGTTGCCTATAGACTTCATGAGATGAATTGATGAACATGCCATAGCATGGAGTTGAGAGTTCCTCCTTGAATGTATGCTATGAGTATATATTGCATATAGGCTCTGTTGCACCCCATTTCGAACCAACCGAAACAGTTCACAACATAATATGGCTGACACTCTAATTTTGGAAAAAAAATTGTTTTAGAGTCGCCACCTAAATTTTAAGGAAAATATTAGGAAAACCATTTTTTAATACGTAAATCTAAACTCTGTTTTGATTTGCGAAACCAATGAGATTCTGAGTAAGGGTTTTGATTACTCGAGGGGAAGGTATTAAACATCCCTCAGAGCCTATCCGAAGATAGTCCTTAAACTCAATTTAGAAAAATATAATTAGAAAAACTTGTTTATTTATTTGCTTTAAAATCAATGGTAAGTAAATTTTGTTAGTTTAAGAAAAGAGTAAAATACAAGGTACGACATATACATGTCTATTAAATAAAATTAATAGTAGTATGTTTGTCATACGGTAAATAAATAAATAAATAAATGTACTAAAATGTATGATAATTTTATATGTTGAAAAATATAGATGTGTTTTATAAAAATGTATCCAAAATAAATGTTGAGTTCAAAGGATATAAAAATTTGTTGTTTAATTTATATATAGAATTAATATGTGAAAGAAAATAAAATAAAATGATATAGTAGTCGAGTTGCAAACATGTAGTAAAATAATGTGTATGTTAAAGTGTATGGATTTATAAATTATATAAAAATAAAAGAAGTAACATTTGTAAAAGTGATAGTAGGTATGAGAAAAAATAATAATATGAAATGTAAGAAAATAATAAGTTACATGTAGAGAAAAAAAAAACATATATAGGATTTGTACCTTTTTTCATATGACATATATATGTATGCACCTTGTATTTTGAACCTGTTGGCATATCTAAAATCTTGAAATAACATGTTAAAAATGTTTTAATATTTGATTTTAAAAAAAAGAAAAGTGATAATAGCAAATATACTTTCATAAAGGGGTAATGTCAAGAATATAAAATGGGCCTTACTATTGGGGATTATTCTATAGTTACATTTATTTTTGTTAATAAAATATATAGACCTACTTCCTTATTTATTTACTTATTAAAAAAAGAATATTTCTAAAACGGTAACAACTTTAGCCTTACGCTAGTTTCAAAATCATTTGAGAGTTTTAAAGGATAAGTTTTTCCTTAACATAAAGTCCTAAGTGAGAGTTTATAGATAAAGCTAATGAATATTTTGGTCCTTCTCGGAACGACTAACTTAAGCCATGTGTTTTCAAGACTAAAAAGGCAACAATTCTAGCGAGCCTTATAACATCCATTTTGGCCTTCTAAAATCAAGTTTCTTCTTCCTTTCGAAAGTAGTACTTTCAAGAACTTTAGACTCGAACTACTAAAACTTTTAAACTCTCAAAACGTAGTGGTAAGTTCCAAAAATTTATACTTTTAGATCCCACAAAATGGTGTTCGAAAACTAAGGAAAAGACTGCATTTTTACACTAAAAAATCGGCTTTGTAGAGCATGTTAAAGCTGCATTTTTACACAAAAAAAACTGCAATTTTAAAGCTAAAAATCTGGATTTTTTGAACTTCAAAATCTGCATCATATAACTCTCATAACAAAGCATTTTTTGTTGCAAAAAAAATATACATTTTTGCACCTAAAATCTGCACCCTTAGGACCTAAAAGAAATGGGTTTTAAACTAAAGAAATCTGCACATTTTACACTTAGAAAATCTGTTGGACAAAGTTGTTAAATTTCCAGATTTTATCTCTTATTAAAACTACAATTTTCAAGCTAAAAATTACACTTAACAGCCTGCAAAAGGGTTGTGTTTTGGGCCTCAAAAATCTGCACTTTTACACTCAAATCATGCTCATTTTGAACTCAAATTCTGTACCCTTTTGAGCTCAAAACGCTACACTTTTTGAGCTCAAAATGCCGCATTTTTATGGCTCGATATACCACTCTTAAGCTCTCAAGAAAAGTGATATCTTTAACCTCAAAATCTGCACTTCTTTCAACTTTAAAATCTGCACTTTGAATCACCGATATCTGCACTTTAGTGTACCCAAAGTTACACTTTAAACACTTGTTTAAAAGAGAAAAATCTGAAAATAGATTCATGACATTCGAAAACATTATTTCGAAGTTAAACTTCTTAAAAAAAGAAATTCATGCTCTCACAACTAAAAATGTTGAGTAACAAACAAACTTAATTGGAAAGCAATGATTTAAGCCAAGTGACTATACTAAACCCAATATCTATAAAGGGCAAGAGGGTTAATGACTACGTCTTACTACCATTCTTGGTTGGTTTACCAAGTCGAACATAATTAAAGAAAATATAAATATAAGCGCAAAACACCGTGTAAAATGTTAGTCAATATAAATGTATGCATATATAAAAGAAATGCGAAGCTTTGAAATAAGGAGGAAGCGCTGGACGCTATTGACGCGAAAATGGGCTGCTAGACACGAGCTTATGCTGCAATTAGTCGCTTTCTCTGGTTTGGGCAGAGATGGAGTCATATACTAACTCCAAAATGCGCTCCCAAGTGTACATGTACAAAGAAAATAAGAAAAAGAAAAATTAGCAAATGAGCTTCAAACTTGTGAAAAAAGGAAATCAAAATGAATTTCACATAGTCCTCTGTTAACACAAACTTGAATCGACTTACACCAACAAATACATTAATAGACATGACTTTTACAAATCAAATCTTTCTAAAACTCATGTGAGTTAGATATGGAGTATATAGTTTAGGGAGGTGTTTTCCACACTATGAAGTTAGCTTGTGTATGTCTGCAATTGTCTATTGAAGTATAGGAATACATATGTTTATTCTTTTTGAGTCTAGCAAAGGAAACAAACAACATAACACATAGTTTCTAAAGAGAACACAACTAATATTCATACCTAGTTTATAAGGAGTAAAGAGTGGCTTCTATAAATGCTTCTATTGGCTATTAAGTAGAGCTAAAGTAGACTTAGTCTATCTAATTCACAAGGTAAAGCAGCAGCTATATACAAATTCAAATTTGTAAAATTTCAGCAAAGTAAATGGTGCACTTTAGCCCAAAACAGAGGAGGAGGCAATCACATTTATAAATTTTGTTCATGTTTTAGACTATATTCGGCTACTTAAACAGTCTGTAACTTGCATAACTTAGACATGCTCATCATTAATGTCTAATAAAATAGCCGTGAAGAGTCTTGCTGGACAACCAAACAAAACCAATACTAACTGAAAAATACACCAAATAGGCAGAGAAAAGCTACTGCTAATGAGCTATTTCACATGTGTTGAGCAACAAATAAAATTCTTTTCTTTATTCTTAACATTAGAACCAGAAGTCCCAAAACAAACAGGGGCAGAGAATCGAGCAACCGACCTAGTTATTTAGGAATTAATTCATATTAAGAACAATCCGATAGATTCAAAGCAAAACGATAACAAAAAGTAACATGCTATATGGAAAACAAAAAATGTGCATAACTTCGTCGAGATTCTAGAATTTACACACATTTACTACTCAAAAGTTAATTTATTACCACCATGAGACGTGTAACACCACTCTCACATTATGTGGTGTATTACACTCGCTGCCACATTAGCGCTACATCAACACCATGTCACATATTATAATTTTTTTGTTTTCTTTTCTTTATTAATTATCTTTTCTTTTGTTAAAAATATTTTTCTCTTATTAATCCCTAATTAATTATTTTAATTCTCTAATAATTATATCTTCTTTATCACTGAATTCCACCCATTTCAATTCTCATTTCATCGGAAAAATCATATCCGGCCACCTTCATTATTGATTTTGTTCTTCACCACCACTATATCACCTTCGATTCTTCTTCTTCTTCTTCTTTGTCACCCAACACCAAATATCACCACCACCATAATTAATATCAAATTTTTCTTCTTCACTACTTTCAATTACCTCTTTTAATGCCACCAACCACCCATCACCACCAAACCCACAAAGTTTCTATCACCACCAAACCCAAAAACTGATTAACAACCAAACATTTCTTTAACAAAGTCAAAAAATGAAAAAAGATAGAAACAATCAATGAAACTTTTCTAGATAAAATACAATTATTCACTAACAAATCTATGAAAATTAACCTAATTGCGAATAAAAAAATGTGCTTTAAGATTGTGAATAAAAAATAAAGAAGTGTGATGAAAATAAAGAATGAAGAAGAATAGGACAATGGGTGGGTGTGAAGAACAAGAAGAGGTGCGGGGGTGGGTGGTAAAGAGGATTTTAACTTCTTCTTCTTTACTTTAATTTCAAACTGAAGCGCCTATTATTTATTTTTGTTTTATTTTTTTTCCACGTTAGTTTTAGGGGGTAAGAAAATTCACTTTTGAGTAGTATAGATGCTAATAGGTAACTATGATAATTTAAGCGTGTAACTGACTTTTTGGGACAAGTTCAAGGGGAAATTTATGTATTTTCCCCATATATTTCCCCATATTGTTTATACAAATTCATATGGACTAATAATTTTTGAAGACCTTTATTGACATTTTCTAATAATTTATTGTCACGCCCCGAGCCTACACCCTGGGCGTGGCCGGCACTCGAGAACCATTGTTAGCCCCAAGCGAACCCTTGGCCTGGCTCAACTCTCAGCGAAAGACTTACTCAAGTGAAATAAAATCACACAAACAACTCAACTCATGAATAAAGTAGTTAACTCAAAATACTCAAATGAACATAAGTGTTCAACTCACAGTCTTTAAAACATTATCAAGGGAAATGAAAGAAAGACTCCTCAAATACTATTGTTTATCTATGAAGCCTCTAATACTATGAGGGATGTCGGGAAGAGAACCCCGATCATCCTAACAAAACTGAAATAATGGAAATAAATAAGGGATCCTCCGGAAGCAAGGAGGCTCAAAAAAACTAACTTGAATTGCTATGGTATCAACGAAGCGCCTATTGATGACCTTGATCTCCTGTATTTGCATCATAAAACAATGCAGACCAATTGGCATTAGTATATTGAATGTATGAGCATGTAAGGGGAAATACTGAACATAACATAAAATCTTGACTTGGAAAGAAGGAAACATACTCACCTCAACTCTACTCAACTCAACCTCAACTCATGGATACTCAACTCAATGCAGTATAAAAACAACAATAAAGATGCAGTTTATATAAAGCATTTAAAACAGTAGATAACAACTCTATGTATTTAAAAAAATATAATAATAACTCAATTTGTATGTAAAAATATTAAATAACTCAATTTGGGAGATTCTCAAACCGACAACCATCACTATGAGCCATGTGATGATACAACGTCTCGCCCATGCACGCTGTCAGAACTGTCCTGTAACTTGCCAGAGTATAAGACATCCTCAACTAAGTGGATCCACTAAGCTATGCTTAAAAATAAATAAGGAATCATTTAAAAAGTATGACCCTTTCTACCCACGTTGATTACATGGTTTATGAGGACTTTGAGTTGTATGAACCCACCCCATATCGATGCTCAATACTACTCCCAAAAATATACTCAGCTCATATGTTTAAAAATATTTCCTCATTCTCCGGCTTTGAGATTATTACTCAAAAGGTTCTCTTAAAAGAGATTATATTCAAAAACTTCTCATAAACTCATTTGGAAATCGATGTTTCCTCTCATTCTAAATGTAAAAACATTTACTCTTGGGAATACTTAGTTCCCATATATTCATTTTGAAAAAAACGAAACTCAACTATCGTCATCCTCAAACTCAAGTATTCAAGTCTTAAAACAAGTTTTAAAAGATTGTAAAAGACTTCTGAAAATGACTCGAAAGAACTCTCAAGACTTTACTCATAACTCTACCTTGAATTTGAATTATGAATTCAAGGGTTCATGTTATGAAGAATCTCTCGATGTTTAGATGTAGTTTAGAGTAGTTAGAATCAGAAGGGAGTAAAGGTACACTTTAAAAGCACTTAGACGGAGCAAACAATGGAAAAAGGGTGGGGGCAAGGCGATCCTAGCGCACTACGGGCGTGGGGCGCCAGCCCCTAAACATCAGAGACTCAAGTGTGGTGCACTGCTGGTGCGCCGCCCCTGCCCACTTGGCGTATCTGAGGCGCGCTGCCCCAGCCCCTCCCCAGAACATTCCGACGAATTTTCTTCTTCGATTTTTCGCCATAATTCGCCTAGAATCAAATGGTTTCTTCCCAACTCACTTAGATTAGAATACACAACATAAGTACACAAAAATGTACTCAAAAACAACCCTCAAACTCCTAACATTCATCTCAAGAACTCATCAAACTCATCATTATAGATTTAAGAATGACACTTCAAGAAACTCTTCAAGAACTCAAGTCATTCAACCTCAAGAACGAAATTACGGATTTAAAATCACATGATTGATGTGTGGGTGAACGAATCCAACACTATGAGAGCTTACATATCTTAATTTGGCATACTTCCTCAACAATTCTCACGAATCTTGACGATCGCCTTGAACATTTCCTCTTTTCTCCTCTTGAACTCTTCTCAAAACCCCAAGCGTATTTAGTATTGTGAAAACTGACCCAAATCAGTTTAGACCCCTAAAATATTACTAAAAATGTTTAAAGCTGATGGGGTAAGGAAAAGACCAAAATACCCCTCACTAATTCGGGTAAATTTCCTTAACTGGATAGGCTGACTTCAAATGGGCATATCTCCTTCATCCGAACTTGAAATTTAGCAAACTCAGTGACGTTGGAAATAGGATTCAAATATATTTCATTTGATATCTTATGGCCCACCTAACTCATCATGTACTGAAAGTTATGGCCATTTGAAGTTGAGCCAAACTCACAATTTAGGCATAACTTGCCAATTTCTCCAATTAGCTATTTCTAAATTAGTTCTTTCTAAATTTAGCTCTTTTCTAAGGCGGAATGTTACAATATCTCCCCCTTGGGAACATTCGTCCTGGAATGAGATTATTCTAAGTAGACTAAGGGTGGCAACATCTAACACCCAACTCAAACACTCATCATGCAAATTAACACATCATTTCAACTTAAAAAGTACCAAGAAAAGAATTAGTACCTTGGTTTGGAATTTCCCCGGACTCAAAGAGATGTGGGTATCTCTTCTTCCTGTCCTTCTTAGCCTCCCAAGTAGCTTTCTCAACAAACTGATTTCTCCATAAGACCTTAACTGATGCTACCTCCTTGGTTCTCAACTTGCGAACCTGACGATCAAGTATCTCAACGCCCCTGTGATTCCTCAACTTAGAGACATATGACACATAACAAGCATAAGGTTGAGGAGCACATTCACTGGAAAATTAATTCTAGAAATTGCTCCTTCTGGTGGGATAATTGGCTAGGAGTGGGACCTCTAGCTAATTTATCTAATGAGAGCAATAGGTTCAACAATTACACTATGGCAGAATTCTGGGTTGATGGACAATGAAATATAGATATTGTAACTCAGCAAGCCCTTCATTGTCAAGTAGATAACATTTTAGCTACACAACTTCACATTCAACAAGAGGTCCCTGATCAGGCTATATGGAAATTAAACACTGATGGAATGTTCACTGTCTCATCAGCTTGGAATGAAATCAGGGAAAAAAGAACCAAAACTCATTTCAACTGGCACAGAAACATTCCCTTCCAATGCTCTTTTTTATTGTGGAGAATTCTTAGAGGAAAAATTCCAACCAATGAAAGAACTACCAGATTTGGTAGTGAACTTGCTGCCTGTTTTTGTTGCAACACACCCATAGAGCACACCTTCAATAGTGGACAGTTTGCAGCTTATGTGTGGAAATATTTTGCTGATACTACTAGAATTAGTACTGAACATACCCCCCCTTCCTTATCTAATAAAAATATGGTGGTCTACTAAGTACAAAAATGAAGCTCACAAGCTGCTCCTTCAAGCTACTCCAATCTTTATGTGTTGGAACCTATGGAAAAATAGGTGTGACAGGAAGTATGGGGGCAAGCAGTCCAATATGCCTTGAGTTATGTATGCTAATTACAAAGACAATTACAAGCTCATGACCTCTTTATACCCACACATCAAATGGCCTTCTAACTGGAAAGATCTGATCCAATTAGTGGAGAGATGCTATCATGAAACCAAGGAGACTATTGTACAATGGAAGAAACCTCTTGATCAGTGGGTAAAACTCAACACTGATGGCAGTGCATTGAGTAACCCAGGCAGAATAGGTGCAGGTGGTATCCTAAGAGATCAAAATGGAGAAATGATCCTAGCCTTTGCTACTCCCTTAGGGGAGAGCACTAACAACCAAGCTGAAATAGAAGCTTCTATATTTGGCTTAACCTGGGCACTACAACTAGGATACAGGAATGTTATACTGGAAGTAGATTCTCAGTTGCTGGTAGACTGGATCAAGCTAAAAGCCAAGCCATCTTGGAGTATTAGCTCAAAGGTTCAACAACTTCAAGAACTCATCCGGCAGACAAATTACTACAGATACAAACATACATTCAGAGAAGCCAATTTTGTTGTTGATTCCCTTTCAAAACATAACCATACAATTACAAGTCCACAACTTTACTTTAATGAACAACAATTACCAAAGGAAACAAGAGCATATCATCACCTGGACATAATGGAGATGGCAAATTTCAGAAGAAGGAAGATTAAGAGAATAAAAGAACCCCCCTGATAGCTTCCTAGTACTTAGTAATTAGTTAGGTTTTTGCCTTTTCTTTTACTTGTAAAGGGAGAGTCTCCCTTCATTATTCTTCCTAGAATCTCTGTATTGAGATGAGTCCTCTCTGTAGGTACATAGCAGCTAGGTAGCATCTTTCTTGTATGGGGATAAGTTGACCATCCTTGGTAGGAAGGTCGATTTATGTACCATCATAGGCTTGGAGGTAAGGTTTATGTCCCCCTTTGTGTATTTTGCTTTTGATTATCTATGATAAGGCCTGGGGGTATTGCTAAGCCCCTGACCCCCTCAAGGGTCGTTAAAAAAAGTATCTCAACGAGAATCTCCTCATAAGATAGGTTGTCCTTAATATCAATATTTTCAGTGGGTATAATAAGTTAAGGATCGCCCATGCACTTCTTTAAAATTGAAATGTGGAATACCGGATGGACTGTTGCTAACTCTGGCGGTAGATCCAACTCATAAGACACATTGTCGATCCTCTTGGATATCCTGTAAGGACAAATATACTGGGGACTAAGTTTCCCCTTCTTGCCAAACCCCATAACACCCTTCATGGGTGAAACATTTAAATACACCCAATCATCTAACTCAAACTCTAAGTCTCTTCTCCTAACATGGGTATAGGATTTGTGACGACTTTGCGCTAGTTTCAACCTTTCTTGAATGACCTTCACTTTCTCCATAGCTTGATGAACCAAGTCTGGTCCTATCAACCCAACTTCACCAACCTCAAACCATCCAATAAGAGATCTACATCTTCTCCCATAAAGAGCCTCATAAGGAGCCATCTGGATGCTAGAGTGATAATTGTTGTTGTAAGCAAACTCAATGAGAGGTAAGTAATCATCCCAATTACCCTTGAAATCGATCACACACGCCCTCAACATATCCTCTAAGGTGTAAATCGTAAGCTCTGCTTGACCATCGGTCCGAGGATGGAAAGTAGTACTCAAATTTACCTTGGAACCCAAACCTTTCTGGAAAGACTTCCAAAATTGTGCGGTGAATTGCGCACCTCTATCTGAAATGATGGACACTAGAACTCCATGAAGTCTGACTACCTCTTGAATATATAATCTGGCATAATACTCTGTTGAATAGGTAGTCTTTACCGGTAAGAAATGGGCTGATTTAGTCATCCGATCTACAATTACCTAAATAAAATCATGCTACCTGCGAGACCACGGTAAACCAATAATAAAATCTATATTGATCATCTCCCACTTCTATTCTGGAAGATCTATGTTCTGAGCCATATCACCGAGCCTTTGATACTCTACCTTGACTTGTTGGCAATTCGGGCACTTAACAATGAACTCTGCAATACACCTCTACTCCACCAATAGACTTCTCTCAAGTCACGATACATCTTTGTGGAACCAGGATGAATCGAATATCTGGAGCTATGAGCTTCCTCTGTGATCCTCTCTTGGAGTTCATCCACCTTTGGTGCACACAATGTACCTTGATACCTCAACACACCATCTCCCCCTTGTTCAATAGCCATAACTTTCTGCTTATGAACATTTGCCTTCAAATCAAGAAAAATAGGGTCTTGGTCTTGTTTCTCTTTCACTTCAGACACTACCGATGATTCATTACCACTACTCCTCCTTCATTGGAATCCATTAATCGGACTCCCAATAGTGCAAGTCTATGTACATATCTTGCTAACTCTTTCTTGCCTTCCTCAACATGGGAAGTACTACCCATAGATAAACTGCTCAAAGCATCAACAACAACATTAGCCTTACTTGGGTGATAGAGAATACTAATGTCATAATCCTTGAATAACTCCAACCACCTCCTCTGTCTGAGATTAAGCTCTCTCTAACTGAATACGTACTGAAGACTCTTGTGATCTGTGAACACATCAACATGAACACCATAGAGATAGTTACGCCATATTTTCAAAGAAAACACTACAACATCCAACTCTAGATCATAGGTTGGGTAATTCCTCTCGCGAATCTTAAGATGTCTGGAGGCATAAGCTATAGCAATGTCATTTTGCATCAATACACAACCCAGTCCAACTCTGGACGCATCACAATACACAACAAAGCCTTGTGTACCTTCCGGTAAGGTCAACACTAGGGAGTAGTCAACCACATCTTCAATTCCAGAAAGTTTTTCTCCCAAGCTTCATACCATTGAAACTTTGTTGTCTTCTGAGTCAACCTAGTCAACGGGGATGAAATATATGAGAACCCATCGACAAACCTTCTATAATAACCAGCCAATCCCAAGAAACTCCTAATATCAATTAGAGATATGGGTCTAGGCCAGTTCTTCACTTTCTCAATCTTCTGAGTATCAACTCGAATCTCATCACCAGAAATAATGTGGCCTAAAAATGCCACTGACTCAAGCCAAAACTCATACTGAGAAAATTTGGCATACAACTCCTTATCCTTTAGAGTTTGGAGAACTACTCTTAGGTGACTAGCATGATCCTTCTCATTCCTAGAGTAAATCAGAGTGTCATCAATGAATATGATAACAAACATATCAAGATAAGGCTTAAACACTTTGTTCATTAAATCCATGAACGTTGCAGGAGCATTAGTCAAACCAAAAGACATAACTAGAAACTCATCATGACCATAGCGGGTCCTGAAAGTTGTCTTAGGAATATCACGCTCTCTTACTCTCAACTGATGATAGCCCGATCTGAGGTCTATCTTAGAGAAATAGTTGGCACCCTGAAGTTGATAAAAAAGATCATCAATTCTCGGAATGGGGTACTTATTCTTTATGGTAACCTTGTTCAATTGGCGGTAATCAATACACATCCTAAGTGAACCATCTTTCTTACTCACAAATAAGACCGGAGCACCCCAAGGTGAGACCCTAGGTCGAATGAAGCCTTTATCAAAAAGGTATTTCTACTGCTTTTTTAACTCCTTCAACTCAGTTGGAGCCATTCTTTATGGAGGAATAGAGACAGGACAAGTATCAGGAAGAATATCTATATCGAAGTCTATTTCTCTCTCAGGAGGGACAACGGGAAGATCATCTGGAAAGACCTCTGGAAACTCACTCATAACTGGAACTGACTAAATAGGTGGTGTCTCAACACTAGGGTCATTAACTCAGACTAAGTGATAAATGCACCCCTTGGAAACTAACTTTCTCTTCTAAAGGTATGAAATAACGACCCTTAGGCACTGTTGAACTACTTCTTCACTCTATAATAGGCTCATTAAGAAACTGGAACTTAACTACTAGAGTTCTGCAATCAACTGAGGCATAACAAGCATGAAGTCAGTCCATACCCAGAATAATATCAAAGTCTACCATATCTAACTCGACTAAGTCTGCCATGGTGTCCTTGTGATTGATAGAAATGGTAAAATCACGATAAACTCTCTCAACTAGAATAGACTCACCAACAGGTGTGGAAACACTGAAGGGCTCAAGAAGTTGTTCGGGAATAATATTGAACCTCATAGCAATATATGGAGTCAAAAAAGATAGACTCGCACCTAGATATAGCAATGCATATACATCAAAAGTAAAGACTTTGATCATACCAGTGACAACATCAGGTGAATTCTCTTGCTCTTGGCAACTGGTGATAGCATACTGACGGTTTGCTCCTCCGCATGTCCTTGAAGTAGCTCCTCTAGGTGCAACTCTGTCTGGCGAAGCCACTGAAGAAGATTGGGCTTTATTGCCCCCATTTCCATTACCTTACCTATTCTTAGGGCACTCTCTCATGAAGTGACCTATTTGACCACACATGAAGCAACCCGTGGAGCCATCACGACACGCCTCTGGGTGGTTCCTACCACACTTAGCACATGCAGGAGTCGAATTACCTCCTTGTGCCACACTACCTTGATATTGTGTAGGTCTAGCTCTGAAGTTCTAAGAATTCTTATTCTTAAACTCACATATGTTCTTTGGTGCAGGTGCACTAGCAGACGATGGAGTAGGAACATTTGGCTTTTGCTGAAA
This sequence comes from Solanum acaule, assembly GCA_036250505.1. Taxonomy (NCBI): domain Eukaryota; kingdom Viridiplantae; phylum Streptophyta; class Magnoliopsida; order Solanales; family Solanaceae; genus Solanum; species Solanum acaule. Next base: position 13,728 of record JAJOOR010010381.1, on the reverse strand, counting down.
AAATGACCGTTTCACAATACTCTTCTGCTGCCTGGACTCATTTCCTGTTGTCTTAACTTTCTTGTTTCAGAACTCTTCCCTATATCTCATCTTGTCTTCCTCAACCTGTTGCACATGGATCATCAGCCTTGCTATGTCCGTGTCCCCTATCAACATCGCAACCTTACCCTCTTTTCTTGACAAACGAGACAACCCAGACACAAACAAGCTCATCCTGCTCCTCATATCAGCAACCATCTCCGGAGCATAATAGGAAAGTTGGGTGAACTTGAGGCTATGCTCATGCACACTCATTGATTACTGCCTAAGAGTTAGGAATTCTCTTGCCTTAGCCTCCTATCTTAGTTCACGGGGAAAGAAACAACCCATGAAGGCCGCTTCGAACATAGCCCAGCGGTGCACCCTCAACTCTGCTCTTCTTCCATTGGTCGTACCATATTCTAGCAACACCCTTTAGTTTGTATGCAGTTAGTTCCACACGCTCAGCATTTGCAACATGCATCACCTCAAACACTTTCTGCAACTCTTCCACAAAGTATTCCGAATCTTTAGAAAAACTTGAACTGGTGAATTCTGGAGGATTCGTCCTTAAGAACTGACAAATTCTGGATGTATCAGCCACATCCTGTCGAACCCCTCTCTAAATATGCCCTTATGGCGTTAGTTGGCCTGCTGGACATATCCAACTAATTTTTCATTTCTTTAAATGCCACATGGAATTGCCATGTCATTTTGACTTTACTACATGACATTTATATGAAAATGGAAAGGGATCAATTATACCCCTAAAATATTCGAACCCATAAACACCTAATCCGACACATAAATCAACCCCACCTTTTAAATAAACTACCCAACCCGTTTTCAACAATTTTGTTTAAATTTTTATTTCTTTTGGTAAATCCTGAAAATGAGTAATTGATTAATAAAAAATATGAAAAAAATATATAAAATTAATGCCAAAATTCACAAATAAATATTGTAACCTTAAATTCTACAATTTTTTAAAATTTTTATTTTTTTCGATTAATCCCGAAAATGAGTAATTGATTAATAAAAAATATGAAAAAAATATAAAAGTAACGCCAAAAAATCACAAATAAATATAGTAACCTTGAATTCAAAAATTTCAACAATTTTTTTTAATTTTTATTTTTAAAAATCAATTATTCATTTTCGGGATTTACCGAAAAAATAAAAATTTAAAAAAATTGTTGAAAATGGGTCGAGTAGTTTATTTAAAAAGGGGGTTGATTTATGGGTCGGATTAGGTGTTTATGGGGTCGAATTTTGTAGGAGCATAATTGATCCCTTTACATTTTCATATAAATGTCATGTGGTAAAGTCAAAATGACATGGCAATTCCATGTGGCATTTAAAGAAATGAAAAATGAGTTGGATATGTCCAACAGGCCAACTAACGCCCATAAGGGCATATTTAGACCAAAAGTTGGACAGTGAGGGCATGAGTGAGCCAAATTTTAAACGGAGGGTATATCTAGACCTTTACGAATAGTTTAGGGGCATATTTGACCCTTTACCCTTTTTTCTTTGTTTTTCTTGATTCTTATAATTTATAAACATTTACAAAGAAAAATTATATTTTTTCGGACAATTACAAAAACAAGTAAAATTTTGATTTTTTTTTTCGTTTAGATATTGTAAAGTCATTGGTGCAAGTCGAAAGTTTTTTGAGGTGTTTTTTGTATTTATTTTATGTATTTTTCTTGATTTTTATATTTTTTGGACATTTACGAAGAAAATAACAAAAATTCGGATAGTTACGAAAAGAAGCAAAATTTTGATAGTTTTTTCGTTTCGATATTGTAAAGTCATTGGTGCAAGTCAATTTTTTTTTGAGGTGTTTTTTATATGGTGTATGTATTTTTCTTGATTTTTATATTTTCAGAATATTTACGAAGAAAAAAAATATTTTTTTGGACATTTACGAAAAGAAGTAAAATTCTGATTTTTTTTCTTGCTTTGATATTATAAAGTCATTGGTGCAAGTCAAAAAAAATTTAGATATTTTTTGTAATTTTTATGTTTTTAGGACATTTACGAAGAAAAGGAAAAAAAATTCGGAAACCTACGAAAAGAATTAAAATTTTGATCTTTTTTTCAATTCGATATTGTAAAGTCATTGGTGCAAGTAGAAATTGTTTTGACGTATCTTTTATACTTCTTATGTATTTCTCTTTATTTTTATATTTTTCAGACATTTACGAAGAATAATAATTTTATTTTGCACAGTTACGAAAAGAAGTAAAATTTTAATTTTTTTTCGTTTCGATATTGTAAAGTCATTGGTGCAAGTCGATATTTTTCGGAGGTGTGTTTTTTGTTTTTTTTACATATTTTTCTTGATTTTAAAAAAAATTCGGAAAATTACGAAAAGATGTAAGATTTTGATATTTTTTCCATTTGGATATTTTAAAGTCATTGGCGTAAGTCAAATTTTTTTTGAGGTGTTTTTTGTATGGTTTATGTATTTTTCTTGATCTTTATATTTTAAGACATTTACGAAGAAAAATAATATTTTTTCGGACATTTACGAAAAGACGTAAAATTTTGATTTTTTTAAATTTCGATATTGAAAAGTCATTGATGCAAGTCGAAATTTTTTTGAGGTGTTTTTTTTTATTTCTTATGTATTTATCTTGATTTTTATATTTTTTTGGAAATTAACAAAGAAAAATAATTTTTTTACGGATAGTTACGAAAAGAAGTAAGATTTTGATATTTTTTCGTTTCGATATTCTAATGTCATTGGTGCAAGTCGAAATTTTTTTGAGGTATTTTGTGCATTTTTTTTCTTTATTTTTCTTGATTTTTATATTTTACGGGCTTTTACAAAGAAAAATAAAAAAATTCGGATAGTTATGAAAAGAAGTAATATTTTGATCTTTTTTTCGTTTCGATGTTGTAAAGTCATTGGTGCTAGTTGATATTTTCCTGAGGTTTTTTTTTTATATTTTAAGTATTTTTCTTATTTTATATTTTCCGACATTTACGAAAAAAATAACAAAAATTCGGACAGTAACAAAAAGAAGAAAATTTTTTCTAGTTTTTTTGTTTCGATATTCTAAAGTCATTGGTGTAAGTCGATTTTTTTTTTGTTTTTTATGTATTTTTATTGATTTTTTTGTTTGTTGGACATTTACGAAGATAAGTAAAAAAATTTCGGACAGTTACGAAAAGAAGTAAAATATTGATGTTTTTTTCATTTTGATAATCTTAAGTCATTGGTGCAAGTCGAATTTTTTTTGAGGTGTTTTTTTTTTAATGTATTTTTCGACATTAATGAAGAAAAATTAAAAAAAATTCGGACAGTTAAGAAAAGAAGTAAAATTTTAATATTTTGTTAATTTCGATATTCTAAAGTCATTGGTGCTAGTAGAAATTTTTTTGAGGATTTTTTCTATTTTTGATGTATTGTTCTTGATTTTTATGTTTTACGAACGTTTACGAAGAAATATATAAATTTTTCCGACAATTACGAAAAGAAGTAAAATTTTAATATTCTTTTCGTGTTGATATTCTGAAGTCATTGGTGCAAGACGAAATTTCTTTGAGGTGGTTTTTGTATTTTTAAGTATTTTTCTTGATTTTTATATTTTTTGGACATTTACGAAAAAAATAAAAAAATCTTGGACAGTTACGAAAAGAAGTAAAATTTTGATATTTTTTTGTTTCGATAAGCTAAAGTCATTGGTGCAAGTCAAAAAAAATTTGAGTTGTTTTTTTGTATTTCTTATGTATTTTTCTTGATTTTTATATTTTACGAACATTTACGAAGAAAAATAACAAAAAATTGGACAATTAAGAAAAGAAGTAAATTTTTGATCCGTTTATTGTTTCGATATATAAAGTCATTTGTGCAGATCAAATTTTTATCGAGGTGTTTTATGTATTTGTAATGTATTTTTCTTATTTTTTCTATTTTTGAGACATTTACGAAGAAAAATAATTTTTTTCGGATAATTATGGAAAGAAATAAAATTTTGATCTTTTCTTTCGTTTCGATATTGTAAAGTCATTGGTTCAAGTTTTTTGAGGTGTTTTTTTTATATCTTTTATGTATTTTTCATGATTTTTATAATTTTTGGACATTTACGAAGGAAAAAAAAAATTCGGACAATTACGAAAAGAAGTAAATATTTGATTATTTTTTTTCGATATTCTTAAGTCATTGGTGCAAGTCGAAATTTTTTTGAGGTGTTTTTTGTATCTTATGTATTTTTTTCTTGATTTTTATATTTTACGGACATTTACGAAGAAAAATAAAAAAAATTCAGATAGTTACGAAAAGAAGTAAAGTTTTGATATATTTTTTGTTACTATATTGTCAAGTCATTGGTGCAAGTCAAAAAAAATTTGAGGTGTTTTTGATATTTTATTTTTGTATTTTTTCTTGATTTTTATAATTTTTGGACTTTTATGAAGAAAAATAAAAAAATTTCGGACAATTAAGAAAATAAGTAAAATTTTGAAATTTCCAGCTTCAGTCGAATACCTTCTCTATGCGTCGCGGAGATGATACATAGTCTTTTGTCTCGAAAGTCTTTTCGCGAGCAAAAAATTTAATTCCCTTTCCGCGTAGCACCAATGTTTCTTCAAATCGTGTCTTCACTCTCTTCTTATTAGTAACTTTCTAAACCTTCATTGATCCTTGAGAGATCCTATATCCTAATCATAGCCATTAAATTCACATTTCAATTCAAGGTAAAGTAAAGAAGAAGGTTCAAGAGGGTCCTTTGAGTCAAATTGAGAATTATTTTGGAATCAACTATAGTTTTGAACTAAGTCTTAAGGAAGTAAGTATGAGAATGAGAAGAGTTGTACTCATAAGTTTCTGTATTGTTATTCAGATCCTTTACTTGAGTCGTTTATGTCTATAATTCTGCATGAACCCTATGAATTGAGTATTCTTGAGATGAATAGTATTGTTGAGTTCTGAGTTCTGAGTATTGAGTTTCCTATATTGTCATTGAAATTCTTGAGTTGATTCGTTCATGTCTATATTTAAGCATGAACTCTAGTTTGAGTTATAAATTTTGAGAATCTTTTAAAGCCAATATTTGTGTTTTGAATTGGGTTTTGAGGAACGTTTAAAAAGACATTCTGAGTAAAGTTTAAGGGAACTAAGTATTCCCAAATGTATCATTTTTACATTGAGAAAAGAGAAACTTTGATTTCTAAAAAAGGTTTATGAGTTCAAAGATATTTCAGAGCAATTACCTCTTTTAAGAGGATAGTTGGAGTAATTATCTCAAACAGAGAAATAATATGTTTTAATACATTTGAGCATGAGTATATATTGTTGGGAGTAGTATTGAGCACCGATATGGGGATGAATTCAGACAACTCACATTCCTCATAAACCATGTAGCCAACATGGGTAAAAGATCATACTTTTTAGATGAATCCTTAGTGCCTTCGGGCATAGCTTAGTGGATCAACTTAATTGAGGTGTTCTATACCCCAGCAAGGAATAGGACAGTTCTGGCAGCTTGGGCGAGATGTTGTATCATCACGTAGCTCATAGTGATGGTTGTCGGTTAGAGAATCTCTCAAATAAGAGTAAAAGAGTATGTATTGTATTTTTATACATTTTGAGTTGATATCTACTGTTTTGAGTTTATTGTATTTTTATATACATCATTGAGTTAGTATCTGTTTATTATGAAGCTTTAAACATCTTATCTTTTGTTATTGCTTTCATATTGGAGTTGAGTTAAAGTGAGTATTGTCTTCCCATGTTATTATTTCAATTAGCTATGTTTTAGTTTCCCCTTACATACTCGTATGTACTGACGTTATTCGACCTGCATCATATAATGATGTAGATGCAGGTGTTCAGGATCATCAATAGGTGCTTCATTGAGATCATTCAACATTCCAGTTAGCTTTGGCGAGCCTTCTCATATTCTGGAGGACTTCACCTTTACCTTACAGTTAGTAGTTTTGAGATGTCGGGAGTCTTATCCCGATATCCTTGTGTAATAGTAAAGGCTTCATAGATAGATGGAGTTGAGGAGTCTTTTCAGTATTTACTTTCTTTTAATTTTTTTACAAATTATAAGTATTTTGATTGAGTATTGTTCAGATTTTAAGAGTTGAGTATTTGAGTTTAACAAATTTTATTTAGTTTTAAGCCTACTATTTCTTGAATTAGTTTTCCGCTTGTAGTCATCCAGGATAAGGGTTCGCTTGGGGACCATCAATGGTTCTCGAGTGTTGGCCACGTCCAGGGTGTATGCTCGGGTCCTGACAAACTTGGTATCAGAGCACAAAGTTCAAGTGTCCTAGGGTGTCTATGAAGTTGTGTCAGTAAGATCTTATTTATGATTGTGAGGGTTCCAGTTCTATAAACGAGGGACTACAAACATTTAAGAAAAGTTTCCCTTCTTTCATACTCTAAATCGTGCAGTAGAACTTTGTCATAAGGAATTTATTCTAACTCGTTCTTTTCTCAAATCCGTTCGACTACCCCTTATACTCAAGGTAGTTGAAAAGCAAAGCAAGATCCTTATCGATGACTTACTCTCAGCAAAAATCTTGAGAAAGTCGTAAGACTGCAGAGGGGGTTGAGAGAAGCCCGTGAGTGCGTTTCAAAAGAATGCACTCCTATTCATGTGAATCGTGCGTTCAAGCTAAAAGCGAGATGTACTCTTTTCTCTAAGCATTGTTTCAATTGAGACCTTTATGAGGAGGTGTGTTGTAAACCTTGGGTAGTATTTCCACCCGAAAAGATAGTATGAGTACGAGGTTATAATCACTACTAGTAAGAGTGCGCAAGGTCAGAAGAATGCATGTAGAGGTTTAATAATCTAGGAAAGGGAGATAGTGATGAGGCAAATTATGTTATTGTAGTCATGCACCCAGTAAGTTATTAATGAGGATTTTTCCTTATGGGTAGACTAAGAAGTGATGAGTTTGTGTCATTTCATGATAGGAGGTAGGGTAAGAGTTACTAGTTAGAATGAGTTAGAGTGTACTTTAATTGGAAAAAAGTTTATGTCAATGTGCCATTGTGTTAGTAAAGACAAAGTATAGGTATTGAATAGAAGAGCAAAGTATTCATGAGGTGAAAGATCTAAGCTATGCTTATGATATTTGAAAGGAGAGCCCTATAGTATTTCGAGGATTATAGAACTAATTAAGTAAGGATATATAGAAAATGGGTAAATAGTACTTAGGTTGCGAAAAAGGAATGTGACGGTAATCTGTAAATAAATAATTTGTGAGATAAAGATTGCCTACTTGTCATGAGATCTTAGTGGGTGAGTGTTTCTTAATTTTATCTAGTATTCATAAGTTAGTATAGGTTGTGAGAAATTGTATTGATATCCGTGTTTAGTAATATACACTAAGCTTGAATTTTAGATGAGTATCGTGATCAAAAGAAAGGGCAACATGAGGGTGATGATATTAGTTTTGAGATCTGATATGATAGACTTGACACATAATAGGTGACAAATTAAGATGTTAGCTGCAATGAATATGAGTGGTACAAGTGTGAGATTCTAACTTTTAGATGAGAGAAATTAAGTATGACTAAGTCACTAAATTAACAAGAGTATTAAGAGGTGTACACGAGATCGTATGTAGTCGGATGAGGTTCTAATTAAGTTTATTGTTTTCATGTATGCCTAGATAGCATAATTGATTTGTCAATGTGGAGTAGGCAGATGTAAGCATTATTGATCACCTTTAAGAGTTTGGTAGGAATGATTTTATATAGTCAATGACGAGCCTCTTGAATATAGTTCAAAGATCATCCAGTTAGGTTGATATGAACATAGAAGGATGTTAATGGTAGGCTAAGAAGGAGAAGTCAAATTATTAACAGTCAGACTAAAGGGCCTTATAAGCCAATGAGAAGAGGTTAAGAGAAGCATCTTATAAAGAGGTCTTAGAAGGAGACTTACTACTTACTTATGGAGAGTTCAGTACCCATGAGATAAGTTTTACCCGGATATTATAGTAAAGGAAATATAGATTAGTTTAGAGATGATGAAATAGATTCATAGCTTTCAAGTGTCAGCTGTAAGCCTAAGGGGGAGATGATAAGATGAGAAACCAAGTCAAGTGTTGAGAATCATATAGTAATGTGTTCAAGAAGAGTTAAAGTGATATATCAATCCATTCATACTCGAAGAGTATTCCTCAAAGTTTAGTCATTACATCATTTTGTTGATGTTTCTAATATCAGAATTTTGTCTATGACCTATGCTCATACACTTCAGAGAGATTCACATCTATGCTCAATTTCCAGAATGAGGGGCAAAGACTTTAGCCCATTGATTGTAATCCTACTCCATATAGTTATGGATATCAGCCTCATGATATGAACCTATCCATATAAGCACTCATGTCTCATAGTAGGTTCAGTTTCACAAATTCATGATTTGATCCTAATGGCTGCAAAATAACATTATTTCCTGTATAGTCTTATATCAAAATTCTTGAATGAATCGTGCTTAGGAACTGTCGCTCTAAAGCTCATTCAGTGATCTTTTTTAGTTTTGATAGTGATCTTGTCGATAGTAGTTGAGTGATAGACAGAGAGGGTTGTCTTTCTTATTGTGATAGTGATGGTGTGTTTATTCCATCTAAGGTTATAAATGTGGAGGAAGAAGAGGATGAAGATTTACTATGAGTATTAGTTAAATTAGAGGAATTAGTGGATTCCTGGTAGTAATATGTAAAATTCAGTTGGTAGAGATGATGAGAAAATGACAAATTCTTATAAGAATTGGTTAGTAGGAGTCCATAGGGTGGTTTTAGTACTAGGCTTGAATGTGGTGTTGGTAGTATATGGAGGATTGCATGATGCATTAGGTGGTTCTTGATTAAGACTCGAGTTTGGTTGAATGTGGTGGTAAAGAGTAATACTTTTGGCATGAGACTTCCTATAGAGGTATAAAACCCGAATCTTGTGATTTAGATTAGAATAATGACCTTATGTTAAATACATTGTGATTTTGAGTTAGGCTTGAATATAGTAAGAGCATACTATTAGACTCAGACTTGGGTAAGCATAGTCATATACCCTTGGGGGAGCTATGAGTTGTAGCCAAGGAGGTGTGGTGATAAGAAAGAAGAGCATAGTTGGGAAGTGTTTCTAAGCTTCAAAGATACCCGTTATATCGCTCAAGGCATAATATTCCTATTCTTACTTCGTGCCCCTATATCCCTTGCTTTATGTCAGATAACTTCACATAGAGCGTGACTATATTCAAACTCATATCATTTGAAACTTATGTGCTATAGAGAGTTCCAAAAACTCATAGTATGAATATGTTTTGCCCATGTTAATAGGCAAGTCCAAAATTCAGAGAGATAGTAAGAGAAAACCCTTTCCATTCTCAGTCCAGCGGTCATTCGAGGATGAATGATCCAAAGGGGAAGATATTGTAACATCTCAAAAACTTCTAAGTTAAGACTCAAACCATTCTTCATTGTGAATAATATTGTACCAAGTGATTCTAAATTTTCTTAGGTGTTAAGGTCACTAGAGTTCCCTAGCATAAAGTTGAGTTGGAAACTTTCTTTCCAATTGAGTTTCACTATGAGATGTTTCTTGGGTCAACTTCAATCGACCATATATTTTAGAACATAAAGAATTAGGTAGCCCATACCTATCAAATTAAAGGTCTTCAAGTCCTCTTTCCAACGCCACCAAGTTTGCCTCCATCTGAGTTTTAAGTAAAAAGATATGACTGATTTACTAGAGACGCTCTAACCTGGCAGCAACTCCGCGATGGCTCAGCGTTACGAGTGAATACGGACCTCACTGTCCGCTAGAAAAAAATCCTGACTTCCAACTCATTTTATTTATTTTCAAGGGCATTTTATTCCTAAAAACCCTTAGGAAGTCATCTAAATTACCCTAAACGTGTAGAAAAATAAGTTTTCATAATCAAACCCTCTCATCTACTCCTAAATTTCTACGCTCAAGAACTTCAAGAAACGCTAAGGAAGGGTTCATCTTCCAAGATTTTCCTTCAAGTTTCTTCAAGAGCATTGTTCTTCCATGTATGTAAACTTTCATAGTGTTGGGTTTGTTCGCCCTCATTCCAATCATGTAATTTCATCCACGAATTCAGTGTTGAAGTTGTTTGATTGAGTTTTCTTGATAAGTTCTTGGGTTTTAACCTCATTCTTTAACTTTGGAGGTTTTTGAGTTCTTGAGGTAAGTAGAGGATGGTAAGATGTGAGGCCGGACAAAGGTGGTTCTACATAGCTCTTACGCTTTTATAAGGGTCTTGTGAATGAGTGGTGTTTTTGGTAGAAATTGAGTGATATTTCAATGAAATCGCGTTAGGTCTATGATTTAAAGTGAGTTTGAAAGAGTAAGAAAAAAATGCCAAATATAAGCGTCCAGGTCCGCATCGTGGAGACGCTTGAAATTTCTAGCTTAGTCGAATACCTTCTCTCTAGGTCGCGGAGATGATACGAAGTCTTCTGTCTCGAAAGTCTTTTCGCAAGCAAAAAATTAACTCCCTCTCTGCGTCGCACCCGTGTTTCTTCAAATCGTGTCTTCGCTCTCTTCTTATTACTAACTGTCTAAGCCTTCATTAATCATTGAAATATCCTATATCCTAATCATAGCTATTAAATTCACATTTCAAATCAAGGTAAAGTTAAGAGGAAAGTTTAAGAGGGTCCTCTGAGTCAAATTGAGAATTCTTTTGGAATCAACTCTAGTTTGGAATTAAGTCTTGTGGAAATAAGTATTAGAATGAGAAGAGTTATACTCATAAGTTTCTATATTGTTATTGAGATCCTTGATTTTAGTTGTTCGTGTCCATAATTCCGCATCGACCCTATGAATTGAGTATTCTTGAGATGAGTAGTAACGGTGAGTTCTTCAGTTCTGAGTATTGAGTTTCCTATATTGTCATTCAGATCCTTGAGTTGATTCATTCATGTTTATATTTCAACATGAACTCTATTTTAAGTTATAAATTTTGAGAATCTTTTAAAGCCAATATTTGTGTTTTGAATTGGGTTTTGAGGAAAGTTTAAAAAGACATTTTGAGTAAAGTTTAAGGGAACTAAGTATTCCCAAATGTATCATTTCAACATTAAGAAAAGAGAAACTTTGATTTCTAAAAAGAGTTTATGAGTTCAAAGATATTTCAGAGCAATTACCTCTTTTAAGAGGATAGTTTGAGCATTTATCTCAAACTAGAGAAAGAGTATGTTTTCATACATTTGAGCATGAGTATATATTATTGGGAGTAGTATTGAGCACCAATATGAGGATGAGTTCAAACAACTCACATTTAACATTAACCATGTAGCCAACATGGGTAAATGATCATTTTTTTTAGATGAATCCTTAGTGCCTTCGGGCATAGCTTAGTGGATTCACTCAATTGAGGTGTTTCTATACCCCGATAAGGTATAGGACAGTTCTGGCAGCGTAGGTAAGACGATGAATCATCACGTCGCTCATAGTGATGGTTGTTGGTTAAAGGATCTCCCAAATAAGAGTAAAAGAGTATGTATTGTATTTTTATACATTTTGAGTTGATCACTACTGTTTTGAGTTTATTGTATTTTTATATACATCCTCGAGTTAGTATCTGTTTATTATGAAGCTTTAACCATGTTATCTTTTGTTATTGCTTTCATATTGGAGTTGAGTTGAGGTGAGTATTGTCTTCCCATGTTATCAGTTCAGTTAGCTATGTTTCAGTTTCCCGTTAAATACTTGTACATTCAATGTACTGTCGTCATTTGACCTGCATCTTATAATGATGCAGATACATGATTCTAGGATCATCAACATGTGCTTCGTTGAGATCATTTGACATTCTAGTAAGCTTTGGCGAGCCTTCTTCTATTCTAGATGACTTCACCTTTACCTTATAGTTAGTAGTTTTGAGATGTCATGGGTCTTCTCTAGATATCCTTCTGTAATAGTAGAGGCTTCATATATAGATAGAGTTGAGGAGTCTTTTGAGTATTTACTTTCTTTGAAAAGTTTTACAAACTATAAGTATTTCGATTGAGTATTGTTCATACTTTATAAGTTGAGTATTTGAGTTTAACAGATTTTATTCAGTCTTAAGCCTACTATTGCTTGGGTTAGTTTTCCGCTTGTAGTCAGCTAGGATGAGGGTTCGCTTGGGGACCAACAATGGTTCTCAAGTGGCGGCCACGTCCAGGGTGTAGGCTCGGGTAGTGACAGAAAGTCCCTATACACCCAGAGGGTGATTTATGACTTCAATAGATAGTTTGAATAAGTCCCAATGAAATAAGGAGAGATTCAAAAGCTTAAGTTGCAAACTAGTAAAATTGAAGTTTAAGAGATCATCACAATAAAAAATGTGCCCAGATACCTCAGCTTGGTGTTTGAGAATCCCAACAAGTTCGTAGGGACTTTTGCATATCTATTGTTTTTTATCTCGATAGGCTTGTGCACTTAATCGGTTAATGGTAGGCACCTGATTTTTGTGAACTTTGAGGTTGCAAGCTTGGGTGTCGCAATCGCGAAGAGGTGATGGGGTTGGTTTGCTTCAGGATCGCAAGGGTTGTTGTGCGATTGTGTAGGGGAGAATGCTGGGCAGATCATTTTTATCATGAGGGGTGAGGTCTGCGATTAGGAAGGGAAAGGAACGAGGGATTTGTGGGGTCTGCGATGATGTAAAAAATCAACAATCTCTCTACATTCGTAAGGTAGGGGTAAGCCTGTCTACACACCATACACACAATTCTAGACACACTCCACTTGTTGAATTAATTACACTTAGTTCATTATCGTTGTTGTTATTGTTACAAGAAAAGTCCCGAGGTAAGAATCTATCTAAATAATAATCATATTTATATACCAACAACACTACACCTGATCATTCACTATCATAACAACTAAAAACCATAAATGCAAATAATAACTAACATTGTGAACCCTGCAACTTTCCTATTTTTCCCCTCTTTCAAAACTAAACTAATTTCACAATTATAATAAATATCAATAACCAACTTTTATCATACAAAAATCAATTATTACACTAGCTTTTATCATAATTCATAATTTATACCAACTTTTATCATACAAAAAAACCATATATATTTCATAATTTAGACCAACTTTTATCATACAAAAAACCCATATATATATATATATATATATATATATAATAAAACAGACAACATAGAATCATTATATGCTTCAACCATATTAAAAAACCAAAGTAAAATACTCAATACAAGATAAAATTCAGTATGTATACCAACTTACTTACATGCAAATTCTACCATTATAGAAATAATATTTTACATATATACTTATAAACAATAACACTAACATACTGCATACAGACTATTAAAAATAAAAAACATATCTTTCAAATTGTCATAATGTATAACAAACAATGATCAAACAAGTGCAGCTAGAGAATATAAAAATAAATTGTGAAATATAAATTACCAACAATATGCTACCAACAAACAGTGGAGTTTTAAACTAATTATATACAAATCAATCTACATATAATAACAAACTAAAATACTAATCAAATAAATAAATAACAGTCAATATACAACTTACATTGACATCACCTGCAACATTCATATTAAAACCCTCTTTCTGAACAGATCTATTCTCATTATTGTATGTTTCATTATCACATTGATCCTTAGATTCTCCGCATGCAATTTCATTCATTTTACCACTCTGAAAATTGAAATATAAGTTATACTACATGTTGA